>JAJIBD010008017.1:0-81109 GCA_021461705.1 Cryptotis parvus
AGACTGTCTATAACTTAAATTCTACCCCATGGAAGCAAAAGATTTCAACTCCTTTCAACTCCATGAAAATCCACCTCAAGATAAATGTCACAGGAATATCAAGCATTGATGACTGTTAAAATCTCTGCACCACAGTTTAGGATAGTAATGATGGGAATGAAGATGAGTTCCCAATTTGAACTCAATTCCAATATTGTATCTTACTAAATATTGAGTTTCAACCCAATCCCACTCATTAGAAATTCAAATTCACATGTCTTTGCAACACATTGCTTCCTACCACTACGGAAAAAAGGGCTTTAGAAGACTTTTAAGGCTTCATGGACTTCAAATAAGTCTTATGAAACAACATGTTCACGTGTTAAGTGTAAATGAGTCAGAAACATAAGGATTAAATTTCCCTTAAAATACACAGGGGTTTGAAAATGAAGGGAAAAATGCTGAAGGCAAAACGTGTTTTGGATTTTAGCAAACCCAAAACATTTGAAAAAAATGGTTTGATGTTTGATGAACCCTAAATACAGCCGAGTTTGCTCATCTCTCATTGTAATGAAGACCAATAGACCATTTTTTGTGTGAAAACACAGACTCCCACTGGAACTGCCTGTGGATCTCTTACTACTGTAGAACTTGACTGATATTCATTTCACTAATTCACAAACTTCCTTACTCACATGATAGTTGGTGGTCTCCTCCACACGAGTTCTCAGCAAAGACATAATAAGAGAATACTGGAGAAGACGTCTGGCATTACTAAGACTTCATTAGTCTTATAAAATGCACTTCAGGGCATAACCACTGTACAATAAAACATTAACATAAATCATTAAAATGGAACATGCCTTGTCAAGATAAATAAGAGGGGTATGTTTTATGTGGCATTGTCCTTATTTCTTTAAATTGGTTTGTTCACTTGCTAATTTGCAAAAACTGAACAATCAGACATTCTGTGGTATGACTTAAAGCAGTGAGATTTCTCCATTCATAGATTTTCCCATCAATACCTTTGATTGCCATTGAATTTCTAATGTCAAAAGATGGGAACAGAGTGGTGAGTGCTTTGAAAGCACAGCAGTAGCAGGAAATGAAAAAGTAGTAATAAAAGAAAAATACTTCTTTTTGACGTGCTCACTGATGGCTTATGTGAAATAAGAATATTTGCACCTTGTATCTTAGATCTTTCATGCGAAAACAGTGGCTCCATTGGTCAAACTGTTTTCTATGAATTATTTGGGTTGGCTTTCATATGAAGTTACTTTATCTTTCGCATACTCTTTAGTCTTGTAACAAACTGTTCACTATTTTTATAATGTGTATTAAGAAATATTTTAAAAACAGGCTGCTATAAAAACAAGGGTCCCCCATTAATTGCTGTGTGCCAGCTCTTTGCTAAATTCATCGCATATGTTATAGCATAGGAAGTTTGGACGGAGGTACAATTATCTCCATCCTGCAGATGAGGAAGCGGAGGTTCAGTATATTAAGTCATGGTGGTAAAGATATTTCAACTATTTGTTCATTTGATGAACCCTTATTAAGCTATGGGTTGATGTCAGGCATTTTTCTAGGTCTTGGTGATAAAATGATGAATCACGACATAACCTCTAGTCCTCAAAGTGTTTACATTCTCATGTGAAAAAGAGTTTTATGATCCAAGAGCCTTACCATACTACACATCCTTTGTACCTTCTTAGTTATTTGGGGTATATTTTTGTTTGTTTGTTTGTTTGCTTGTTTGCTTTTAGTATGAAGGATAGGAATAAAATTTCATATCGCTTTGTCTTGGATTTGTTTAGTGCCAGAATATTTTGTTACAGGAACAAGTTGTGTGGTGATTTGATTCCATAGATAGAATGAAGTGGCCAAAGCAGAAAAGAAAATAGAATGAAAGAAGTGAGCCCTATCCATTTTGGCAAAATAGCTACTTGAACCTTAAAGTGAGGTTTTGATTGGTGTGGTGCCAGGACACTAACTTGGGGCCAACATCACTGAAGCATGTGTTCTGACCCAGTGCTACATCCTTAGCTCTACATACTTTCAATTTGCAACGTCTAAGTATATTGATGACAAACTTGGACTCTGAGGGTTCATTTTAAGAATTATTAACCAAGGATAGGCAATAATACAGTAGATAAGGAGCTTTCCTTGCATGCTGTTCACTCAGTTTTGATCCCTGGCGACTCATATGGTCCCGTGAGCCACCAGGAGTGATCTTTGAGTGCAAAGTCAGGAGCAACCCCTGAGCACTGCTGTGTGGCCCCCAAACAATCAAAAAGTCAAAGAAATATTAATTGCAGTAATGGACATTGTTTCTTGCCCTTTGTGCCCAACTGAGAAAGAGCTTTGTTTCATGTCTCTGCTAGCAAGTATTTTCTGATATTCTGATGATCTTCCTAATTCGGAATTTTATTGATTTAAGGTAAATGGTAAAATTTTAAAAACTTCTTGAAATTTCTTATTATATTACCATGAGCTAGACAATCACAAAGCTGTTCATGATTGGGTTTCAGTCATGCAGTCTTCCAGCACCCATCCACCAAAGACAAATTGTTATTGAAGTTAGAGCTGTTTTTTTAGTTTTCAGGTGGTCAGTGTTTGGGGATGTAAAATTATCTAGACAAAACTTCTTAATTTATAGAAACTAGGGACTTGAAGTTAAATATTTGAAATATACACAGCATTCATGAGAGAAGCAATACTAATATATCTTAAACTAAGTTTTACTTATGACTCACATCTGCCTTGGAGTCACTCATGTCCTTATGATTTAGATAATTTTTATCTAAAACTTCCACGCCATGTTTGTGGGAAGTTAGGCACCCTTCCTTTCTGAAATTTCCAATGAGTCACATTCCAATCCCACCTCTGGCTCCAAGTTCCAGCTCTTCCTATGTTAGTTCCGTTTGTGGATGGTCATATAATACCTCACCAGTAATAGCTGTGTTGCCCAACAAATCTTTCTTTCTCTTTCTACATATCTGTACTTTTCTATCTCTTTTCTCTTAAGAACAAAAGCCAAACTCTTTTATATTCTACATTATTTTTCAATTAAGATAACATTCACATACCATAATTTTAATATTAAAAAAGTATACAATTGCTTTTTAAAAAGTTTATTCATGAAGTTATGCACCAAACACCATTACCTAATTACAAAATACTTTCTAAGCCCCAAAGGAAACCCACACCCATCAGCAGTCTTTATTTCTATGACCCCAAATACCTGGTTACCATTAATCTACTTACTATCTTTATGGCTTTTTACCTGTTTGGGACATTCCATAGAAATAGAATCATGCAATGCATTATTTGACTCTGGTTGCTTTCACTTGGCATATGTTTTTATAGTATTGACATATTATAGTATCAACATGCAATTTCCTTGTAATAATTGAACAATTTTAAATTATGTATATAAATTGTGTGCACAATTTGCTTATCTCATCACAAGATGATAGATAGTGGACTCTCCCCTCATGTCTGGCTATTATGAACAATTATTCTATGAAAATTTCCATAAAGGCTTTCTATGTATTTAAATTAAATTAATTACAATTAAAATTTGTATGTATTTTCAGTTTTCTTGGGCATATACCTAGTAGTTAAATTGTGATATCTCGGAATAAATGTTTCATTTTTTTAGAAATTACTAAGTTATCTTCCAAAGACACAATACTTTTTATAGTATTGCCAGGAATGTATAAAGGTTCCAAAATATTCACATCATCATCACCCACTTACTATTCTTAAAGCAATTCTAGAACTTTTTGAAGTGGTATCTCTCCATGGTTTTGATTTTTCTTTCTCCAGTGACTATTGATGTAGAGAATTTTGGCATTTGTATATCTTTTAAGAGTGCTTGTCTTGCATGCAGCTGACTACGCTGATCCCTGACACTTCATTGAGGCTGCCAGTAGTGATCTGAGCATCATTGGGTGTGGGCCCAAAACAAAAACAAAATTAAAAAATAATCACAATATATCTAATTCATTGCCCTCTATTTGACTATCATTTTCTTTTTTATTAACAAGTTGTAATGATTTTCACATGTTGTATTAGATCTTTATCAGATATTGGATTTGCAAATTATTTTCCCATCTGGAGGGTTGTTATTGTACCTTTTATTAGTATTTTATTTTTATAGTTCAATTTATTTTAATTTTGGTTTATTTATGTGTCATATATGAGAAACAATTGTTAAATCCATGTTTATGAAATTTTACTTCTAAGAATTTGTTTTATTTCTTTAAAGTCTTTGGCTCATCTTTAGACTAATTTTTTATTGATAGTGTGAAGAAAGAGGTCTATTTCTCCATTGGATTATCTTGGCATACCTGTTGGAAAACCAACTGACCATTCAATGTATGGGTTCTTAAACAGAAAATTCTGAATATCCAGATTTATACAGGTTTATCTCACCACCAAATTTAACTCTGGATATTCCTTTACATGCCAAAAAGTTTAGCTAAAGTATGAAAACTGCTAACAAATATGCCTTTGCTTACGGTCTGAGATGTGAATTCATCTCAAACATAGTTGGGAGAGTGAAAAGGAAGAACAGCTTGTCCAACTGATATACAAATTTAAATAATACTGTATAGTAGCCAGATAGGATAAGCAAACCAACAGCTACACGTTTTATGTGATTTGGATTAATATGTCTTTGAGCGTCAGTTATGTTTTGTAGTTTGTAATTCGTAGAGTCCAACATTGCTCCAAGGGTTCACTTACACATGAGGGGGAAGGGCCAGGGTGGCTGGACTTGGAGTGGAGATTTGGGCCTCTCCTCCCATTCCTCCACTTCCATGCCAGCAACCCCAGAAGAGAGCCAAACAAGACCCACAGCTCTGTTGGTGTGTGGCCACACTCTTTGATAGTACTGGATGTTAGGATCATGTCCTTCCCAGAATCTTTCACATTTATACACTCTATACAGAGCTAGGCAGGTTCTAGCCATTGCCCATCATCCTAGTGAGACTAGCAACAAACCAGAAAAAGCCCCACACCATGAAGTCAGTCATTCTCAGCATCCAAACTCCACCCAAGAAAACCTGATCTTTCCCTGTTGAGTTTCATCAGTAAATGCTTGAGATGAGAGTCTTCTACTGAGAGTATACAACCTCCATGGCAGAGCCTGGCAAGCTACCCATGTTTTATTTGGTATGCCAAAAACCAGTAACAATTATGGATCTCATTCCCATGTCTTGAAGGAACTGTTTGAGGCTCTTCCTGTTCCTGGAGCAAACAAATGTTCTTGGGCTACACTTGCTTGCAACAGTACATATGGAGATGTTATTGGTGTCCATTAGAGCAAATCAATGAACAACGGAAAGACAAGTGATACAAGTGATAGTATCTATACATGGGAACTTCTTTCCAGAAATCTCAGGAAAATCTACATTATCCTTTCATCCATGAAAATGAAGCTGAGAAATCAGGACAAACTTTTGCAATTCTTCATAAGTAGTATAATTGAACAATTGACATAGAAATTTTATAAGCTTTAAGAAAGTCACTGATGTCACACGGAAAGCAAGATCAGGATTTGCTGACACTCAGAGTATGGTGCATTCAGAGTATGGAGGAGAAAAGCAGCCAAACTGAACCCTTGTTCAATTCAGTACCAAATGACTATTAAGTACTTGAAATGAGACTAGTCTGAATTGAAATATACTGAAAGTACAGAATACATGTCAGAATACACAATCATGGAAAAAAGTAAAATATCTCATTAATAATTCTTCTTGGATTATATATTGAAATAATATTTTTGACATATTGGTTATCTGCACCAGGGTGATTCTGAGTATCTTGTTCTCGTGTACTGAAAGGGTCACACTTGCCTGCTTAGAGCAAGCTAGTATGATCCTTCCTATAGTCTTCCTATAGTCTCAACGTAGCCAGGGTGGCAGTCTCCTGGTAAATTCTAACTGTCCCACGCTGGATGCTGTGGGTATAAAGAGGAGCTGTGCCCAATCTAGAAAACATAGAAGTCTTAGTAGATGTAAAGGTCAGAAGTTATTCAATCAAAGTGACTTCTGTAACTGCCACACCCCTCTAGCAGTGTTTACGTAGAAGAGAGGTCTCATTAGAATGAACCTTGGCTTAACTAGATAAAGTTGTGAGTGGGCAAAACACCAAAGCTCCCAGATTAGCTAAATCTGTCATCCAACAGGCATGGGCTGGCCGCATGCAAGGCAAACACCCTACCTGATGGGACATTGCTCCAGCCCCCTTATTTTTTGTTTTTTGGTTCACACTTAGTTCTGCTCGGGGTCACTCCTGGTTCTACACTTAGGAGTACTCCTGGCTCAGGGGACCATATGAGATAACAGGGATCAATCCCGGGTCAGTTGTGTGTAAGGCAGATGTACCCACTGTGCTGTTTCTCTGGCCCCTCCATCTTAGGTCTTGAGAAAGATTAGTAGTAACATTTCAGTCTGTGATAGGCTGGTGATAGGCAGACCAGCCTATCACAGCCTGGCTCGCTTACAGCCGCTTCGCGCCCGCATGGTTCATCAATAAATGCTGGACTACATTTAGAGATGAATACAAGAGTATGCTACCTGCACGGCAGAGCCTGGCAAGCTACCCATGTTGTATTTGATATGCCAAATACCAGTAACAATTATAGACCTCATTCCGGAATGGATTGAGGCTCTTTATGTTCCTGGAGCAAGCAGATGACCTTGGGCTCTACTAGCATGAGACAGGACATATGGAGATGTTACTGGGGCCCGCTCGAGCAAATCGATGATGAACGGGATGACAGTTATACAGTTATACATATTGGTTTAAAAATGCTTTATTTGGAGGTGACTACAAGAGTATTCCTCCCGCACGGCAAGCCTGGCAAGCTGTTCATGTCGTATTTGATATGCCAAATACCAGTAACAATTATATTAGGTCATTCCCATGACCTAATATAATGGTTTGAGGCTCTTTATGTTCCTGTAGCAAGCAGATGCCCTTGGCTCTACTAGTATGAGATAGGACATATGGAGATATTACTGGTGCCCGCTCTAGCAAATAGATGATGAACGGGAAGATAGTGATAGTGATTGGTTTAAATGAAGTATATCATTCAAATTATTTTAGCCTAGTTTCTTTTCCATTTTTAATCTAATTTTCAGTAAACTTAAACGTGACCACCATTAGTACCCTGTGCCTATTGTCATGTATAATAGGCAAGATTTTACCATTGCGCACAAGTTTCCAGGGATCTAGTATAAACACATTTTCTCATGGTTATTTAATAGACACAGTTCTCATTGGGGGTCTCCAGGTCCCCTCTAAAACCAAAGGTTGTTGGAGAATATATCCTCTTGGGATTTGATAACTGAGGTTCCATTATTTTCTGTTCTTTGTTGCCCAAACTCTTGAAGCTCTTAGAGACTTCCTATAGTCCTTTGCCATGTGGCCCCTCCACAAGCAATTAACACCCCAGATGTTTTTCTTTTCTCTAGCTAGAGTATGTCTTCCCTAATCATCTGTTATGAGCCTAAGAAAAATTCCCCCAAATTCTAATTTCTTGTTACTAATTCTTAAAAATAAAATCTACTGAGAATTTTGGAGCATTATTGAAATTTGTCCTAAGAATTAAATTTTGAAGCAGTACTGAATTTTGCCCAAAGAGTTAAATTAATAAATGTTAAGGGCTTAGGCCAGGGCCTAAAGTTTAACAAGTGCCTTCTTACTCTGCTGTCCAAACCAAAGTCTATTTTCTTACATTATAAAAGAGTTTGAATGAAATTGGAACAGTTTTATCTGATTTAATGTGCTGGCCACTAACAAAAACAAAGTGCAAAAACAAGTCATTCTTTAGGTCTTCAGCATGGAAGCTGAACCTTTTCTTCTACTTGCCAGGAGGAGGGCCCTAACCACACTTAAATTGAGGGAGAACAAAAAGATGTAATGGATCGTGCTTTAGAGTCTTAATCTCCTTCGTTTCCTTTCTATCCAGCCATGACCCTTCTCAGATCTGCCTAAAACCTTGATTCCTAGGGGAGAGATAACTTCACAGGTTCTAATTAATTTCCACTTAGCCTTCAGAAATTTTGTTCCCTATTTGTAGGTGCCTTCTTTGCCATATTGTGTAATCTGTGGGTTTGGGGAGTAATCTCTCCCCCCATCAGATTATGCAGTCCAGTAAGCAGAACAAGTTAAGTTTATGTTGATTATTTTAAATTCAGTGTCCTATACATACATGTCATTTAGTTGGATTGCATATAATCACAATGTATGTATCCCAAATAAGGATTAATGGTAATATGTTAATTTAACAACAAGAAAAAAATTTTTGTTTGGATCAATTCCCACTTAGGTGTAGGATGAGGTATATATAGTTAGTTGCTGAGTTAAGAAACTGTACACTGAAAACTATAAGTATGGAACTAATATTAGCTCAGTTACAAAAGTCTTGCCAGAAAAAAAAACAGTAAAAAGGCAAAAGGTTCCACTCTTTATAAAAGTTCCACTTTTTCTGTGGAATTTTAAACGTTATTTTTCTTTTGCAGCTACTAAATCTTTGTTATTCTCAGACTCTCCGGTCTCCCATCATCATCCATGTTCTAAAACAAATGAAAGTTTAAAGTGTACATACATTGGTTATTTGAAAATATTCCAGCATATATCAACAATTACTTTTAGAAATAACATAACTACCATATTTATTGAACAAAAGAATGGATTAAAGCATCCCAAGAATATCTTTTATAAATAAGACTACTTTTGGATAGTGGGGGGACTTTTCTAACTCTTGCTAAATGAATGAATGAATTTGATGGCATTTCACCATCTTTGGGATTTAGAGTTCTAGGAGTTCATTATTCTGCCTCTCCCACTCTGTGTCCTGGGTATGGGACACAGCATGTACATTTCAGCAGGTGTCAGCAAATCCCATACATGTGTTTTCTTTCCCTATCCTTTACACAAAGTATTTCCATTCATATTAATTCAGTCTTGAACTTATTTTAGAAGCAGCTGGAAAAAGCCACATTTATCTTTGTCGTTGTGCAACCAGCTAAGAATTAAGGAAATCATGTGGTTAGATGATTGCTGAAAAGACCCAGCTCATTAGAGATGGGCAAACCTTGAAAGACTTGACTAGGCTCTGAGAGGGCCCCTGAAGTTTGGCTACTTTTCTGAAAGGTAATCAAATTAATAACCTGTACATAGTGGCACAGGATCTCTCAGAAGTTTATTGCCTCATGAGTTTATCATCCTTTCGCATGTAATTGTCCTTCCCAGCGAGAGCTCCGTCATGGGAGAATTCTGACTAACAGCATTATGCTGTGACTTCTGGCAATATCCTGCCCCGCCCCCCGCCCCTCTTGCTTTTCCTTAGAAATGGCGGACCTTTTGAGAGAGCAACAGAAAATTCAAAACAAGGGAAAGCCTAAGACCAAATATTTATTGCTATCCTCTGGGGTTTGTCCTAGGCTGACCTGGTATAAGTAAAGTGTGATTCTAATGCTGACAACCACTTCTCTGGAGAAAACCACCTGGGTGTCTTGAGTACAAAGAATTAGACATGGTCTCCAGTGAGTGGATTTTCTAGGCCTTTTTGGTTGGTGTTAACTTCAAAGTGAAGTCTGAACTCAGAGGGAGGCATTGGGAACACGGCACCAAAGCATTGTATGACCCCCAAAGTTTCTCTTGCTTGCTTTCTCTTTTTCTAGTTTGCATCTGACAAATAGCTTCTTGTAGACCAGTTCCATAAATGAAGTTGAAGAACCAGTGTATTTTCCTATCATGAAAGCAACATTATTTACAATAAGAGTGAGAGAAGCCAGAATGTGATTGCGCGGACCATGTGTGTCTGCTGGTAGATCATTCATTCCAGATATTTCCGTGTGATTACTGTCACATAAACCTATAGCTATTTTTGTACTCTTGTAAATGCATCAACACGGAGACCTCACTCAAGGTGACTTTATTGCCAATTTATTTCCTTAAATCTTCAGATGTGTGGTGATTTTGAACCATGATACCTGATTATATTGAGATTTGGTACCCTTTCATACAAAGAAAACTAACACAACAATGACAACATTGTCTAAATCTAGTTACCTAAAAGATGAAAATAACCTTCAGTAATTTGATTTGCAGGAAATGAAAAGTATTATCTACGGAATATGCTTTTGAAAAATTTATAATCCTCTAAATGGGCAAATCCTTTCCTCCAGGATTAGTAGTTTGGTTTGTGTCCTAAGAGCTAAATCCTATTCTCTGATTCAGTCTTCAAATCCTTTCTAACAGTGCCTATATTGATTTCAGATCCAGATATGTTTTAGAGTCCAAGGATAAAATTTGGTCATGTTTGGAGATCCTTAAGAAGAATTTTTTGAATGGACTATCTAAAACATAAACTCAAGATCCAAAAAATTAAATTCCAGTGCCGCAAAGAGGATAACAGATGTACTTAATTTTCAGGACATTCTTTGTTTTCCCCAAGCTAAACCATACTTCTCCAAAGAAACAACCTAGAAAGCTGATGCTGATCTCCAAAGGTGACTCTGGATTTGTTTTCCTAATCTCAGCTATTGGCCCTGAACATGGGTATTACAGATCTCCCTATAAGATTCTTTGTCTTGTACACTTGGTCTTTTTTAACCCATTGTCCATCCAGTGTGTAGTATATATACTTACATTTATAGAGATCAATTATTCTCCATTATTAGAGTGTAATTTAAACTTCTTCAAGAAGATGAAAAGGATACATAATGCTAGATACAGTAAAGATGCTAGGTTGACTTTTGGAGACTTATTTTGCAGGCAACTTTGGGACTTGTAACTCCAGAATTGGAGGTACTCCAGGACTGAGGTCAAAGAGGTTGTGTGCGAGTCAAGTGACTTACCTTCTGCCCTATCTCTTTGGACCCCTGTGATGACTTTAAGAGTTACTCTAGAGTTCTCACATTATAAGTGGCACACAGTTTCAATAATGTATTTCATTACAGATTAACTATTTGAAACATGATTATATCTTTGTGTAGCACACACGATAGCTCTGTTTAACAAAACATGTGTTTGATCAAAACAAGTAATTCCTTCTGTGGAGTTGGCAAGAGAATTTGATATTCCTGTCTCACAATGTCTTAGTTAAGTAAATAAGTACTAGATGCAAAAATACCAAATACTAGATGTAATTGGTTACATTAATTCAATAAAATAGAGAGCCAAAGGGTAGTAAAAGTCTCTAAGATCATTAAAATACTGCTTCTGAGAAGTGCAAGACTTTATCACTGATATTCTATAGTGTCGAAATCAAAGATAAACCAATTAAGAGAGCATGGCTATGCAATGAATACGTGGGTAGAAGAAACCTTTTAAAGTAAAGTCAACAGATTATAGTACAAAAATTATAGCAATGCTAGGGAATTACTCCCAGGGCTCTGCTCTCAGGAATCACTCTAGCAAGCTTAGAAAACCATATGAGATTCTGGGGATTGAACCCAGGTTGACCATATGCAAGGCAAGAGCCTTACCTGCTGTACTAACTTTCTAGCCCTGGGATGGATAATTTGAGGCAAGCACTAAGCAAAAATATATATTGGTGTTGGTTTATTCTTAGAACAACTCCGGGAAGTTAGTAACATTCTCTACCATTTTATATTTGATGAAAGGAAACTTAGTAAATATGTAATAATTTGTCCATGATCACCCAGCTAAGTGATTCAGCCTGAATTTGAAACTATTATGCCAGATCCAGTCCTCATGATCTTAATTACACTATCTCAAACTCCTTCTCCTTTCATTTCCATTTCCCAAGCCTTCACCTCTCAACAATATGCTCTGATTATCCCACCTCTTTACACTGTCATCAGTTTCTCAAGATTTCAAAAATTTACTGAATTAAAATGCAAATAAAATGCAAAGTCTCAGTCCTACACATATCTTTTTTTTGTGGTAGGTTATAGTGCCATGGATCAAACCCAGGTCTCATGCATGCCAGGCCATTCATGAACCACATTCATGATAATATACATTTTCAATCTCTCCTCTAGTTCCATCTCATTCTAAAATTTCCCATATTGTAACTTTGTCATTGTTGTTATCATCTACAGGCATCCCTCATCATTGTTTTCTTTCCCTCCAAATTTCTTTAAAGAACAACCATTTCCACAGAAATTTTTCTTTTGAAGGTAATGGTAAATCATGATTCATTGAACAATCATACATTATATCCTCCTGAACTTACCTAAGTGTATGACATTGCCATATTCCATTTTCTATCACTTTTTCTTCATTAACATTCATGGAAAACCAGCAGGACAGTTCTACTGTTCAAGAAGGGAGACATTCATGACATTGGCAACTATCGCCCCATCTGCCTGTTGTCTGTCATCTACAAGCTGTTTACACGAGTCATCCTGAACAGGATTAGCAGAATACTAGATGAAGGACAACCATGCGAGCAAGCAGGCTTCCGGAAAGGATTCAGCACAGTTGACCATATCCACACAGTAACCAAGCTCATCGAGGTTTGTAGGAGTACAAGATGCTGCTCTGTCTCACGTTCATTGATTTACAGAAAGCCTTTAATTCTGTGGAGACTGAAGCGGTCAACGAAGCCCTAGCCAAACAGGGTGTTCAAACCCAATACATCAAGATCCTTCGTGAGCTGTATTACGGATTCACCACCAGGATCTCACCATTCTACAAAGAAGTGATCATTAATGTGAGAAGAGGGGATCAACAGGGTGATACCATTTCACCAAAACTCTTCAGCGCCACCCTCAAGAACATCATGCAACAATTAGAATGGGAAGGAATGGGAGTGAAGATAGATGGTCGGCAACTACACCACCTCCGCTTCGCTGATGACATCGTTCTAATAACACCAAACATTAGCCAAGCGGCACAAATGCTGGCTGACTTCGACCGAGAATGTGGAAAGACAGGTCTACAGCTGAATCTAAAGAAAACTATGTTTATGAAGAATGAACTAGTTCCAGAGGCCTTATTCAGTCTCAATGGAACAAACATCTCTGAATGCAGCAGTTATGTGTACCTAGGTCGAGAAATCAACATGATGAATGACCTAAAACCTGAGCTGCGCAGGAGGAAGAGAGCGGCATGGAATGCCTTCAAAGGCATCGAAGAAATAGCTAAAAGGACAAAGAACCTCTGGCTGGGGGCACATCTCTTTGACTCCACCATTCTCCCTGCATTAACATATGCCTCAGAGACCTGGGCCCTACGAAAGCAGGATGAGAATGCTATTTGGGTCTCCCAGATAGGAATCGAAAGGGCTATGCTTGGAATATCACGCCTCACTCAAGTGAGAGAAGGAATTCGGAGTTCTGACCTCCGTCGCTATTCCAGAATCAGGTTCTCTGTCTCGTTTGAAAGGCATCGAAAATCAGATGGGCTGGACATGTAATGCGATTTGGAGACAACCGCTGGACTAGAGCCATTACCAACTGGATCCCATGGGAATTCAAAAGATCACGTGGCCGCCCACCTACAAGATGGTCAGACTTCCTTGTCAAGACCCCGAAGGAACGGTTTGGGGCTCTTCATATTCCTGAATCAACCAGATGCCATTGGGCTACATTGGCACATGATAGGGTCCAATGGAAATGTTACTGGCACCCACTCGAGCAAATCGATGAATAACGGGATTCAAGTGATCAAGTGATCAAGTGAACATTCATGGTGCCAGGTGGCTTTCTTCTTTACCGATTTCTCTCTAATTCAGTTTAGTCTTGCTCAAATTTAATCACCATTCAATTTTTGAAATGAGGGTAATGAAGAAGCAATATTTTAGTGAGGGAGGGCTAATGCTACCAACATAGTTATGACTGATATTAGTATTATCAAATTATGAAGCTAACCTTTCTCTTTTAAATAATGGACCAAAATAATGAAATACATCTTCATTGATCTCCAAGACTTGATGATTTATTTGTTGATAATGTTGATGTGATTAAATAAAACAAACAAAACTCTCACAAAAGGTATTTGTGCACTGTGTATCAAGTCAGCAGACCAGACTATCACAGCCCAGATCATCGACACCCACCCTGCTGCAGTATTTTTTCAATCCAGCCCAGGTATGTTGAACCAGTGACTCTCAGACATGGGGCAGAGCTGCTACTTGCTCTCCCTGTGCCTAGTCGCTCATGAGGCGCCCGGGAGGCATGTCGGGTCTAGCCCTGGCCTGCCACCCAAGCAGAGCCTCACAATAAGCCCCCACGACCTTCCCGACTCCATAGAGGCCGCCGTTTTCCACCTTAGGACTTCTTTCTCTTCACAACTCCACCCAGCAGATCAGACTATCACAGCCCGGCTCACGCGGCCCCTAAGCGGCGGCGCGGTTCATCAATAATTTCTTTATTTAGAGGTGACTACAAGAGTTTGCCACCCACACAGCAAGCCTGGCAAGCTGCTTGTGTCATATTTGATATGCCAAATACCAGTAACATTTATATTAGGTCATTCCCATGACCTAATATAATGGTTTGAGGCTCTTTATCTTCCTGGAGCAAGCGAATGCCTTTGGATTCTACTAGCATAAGACAGGACATATGGAGATATTACTGGTGCCCGCTCTAGCAAATAGATGATCAACGGGAAGATAGTGATAGCGATAGTGATAGTATCAAGCCTGGATAGTCCTGAAACATTTCAATATTTCATTTTAACAAACAATGCTTAATGTGATATTTGCTGAATAATATTACTAGTGCTTTACAAATGCTAATTGATAGGATTTCAAGATAACCCATGCAACAAGCCTTAAGATTAATCTTATTTTTGTCAATGAGGAAATTGAGGGCCACATGAACAAGAAGGGACTTGAACCCAGGCAGTAGCCTATCAATTTAGTCCTAAAGGGACAATCAATCATGAGTATTGAATAAAACAATATTTTATTTATTAGTCATTTTCTATTTTCAAAAGTCAACTTTAGATTTTTTAGTGCTGGGTTGCTGTTCTAGCCCTTGTTCTCCCTTGAACCCTTATCATTATTTCTGTTATTTTGCTTGCCTAGTTCTATCCATTCTGGAGAAGCCAGTGTTCCCTCTTGACACAAATACTTCTGCCTCTCTCTCTCTCTTCACTTGTTTTTTTTTTATTTTGCTTTGGGGACAAAACTTGCAGAGCTCAGGAATTACTCCTAACTCTATACTCAGGGATCACTCCTAAAGGGTTCAAGGACCTTATGGGGATGCCAGAGATCAAAACAGGGTCCACCATGTGCAAGGCAAACCCCATATCCACTGTATTATTGCTCTTACACCCCCCCACACATTTATTAATAAGTTTCAATAAAAACTACCTTGCTTAACAAACATTTTTCCACTTTAGTGGTTTATATCCATAATTTTTGAATATCATTGCTGTTTCCCATAGTTACTTGAAAAAATTGACCTTAATTTAGGCATAGGAAAAATTTTATGAACAAGGTGGTTGGGTATTCAGAGAAAAAAATTGAATTAGGATATTCTGTTTCATATTAGACTACTCTGTCAGAATGATGGAGGCTCAGGAGAGGAGGAAGGAGCATCTAGAGAAGATGAGGTCTAGAGACCAGACCGGGGTCTCTTCGGGTACCTGTATATTTGCTCCTAATTCAGCAAGTTTCTGCACACACAAGTCTTCCCATCAGGGTTCCTTGCATTACCCACTGACTGTTTTCAGATCTCCTTTGCAGGGACTGCTCTGGTGCCTGCCATCTTTCTGAACATCGTTGGTTATTCAGTAACATAGTAATCTACCCCAGATTACTCTCTGAATGTGAATATAAGCAGCATACATGAAAAGCTTATGTATAGAACTGGTAGGGATAAAATAACCCATAGTATTTCCATGTTTCCATGCATGTTCCATTGAGATTCAAAAAATCCTTTAGGAAGCAAGTAAATCAGAAACTTAATTGAATTCTTCATTAATCCAAATTTAAAAAAATAATTTTGGTAGTTTTTTATATCTAAATATCAGACATAGAAAATATAAAAGAATCAAATTTACATCACTATCTTTTTTGTGATGACACTAAAATTTAAGTAGTTTCATCTTTCACCTGAAACCACCCCCCATACCTCAGTTCCCCCATCAGTACCTGAGCCACCCCACCCCCCAACTCAGTCCTATAGACCAGCTCTCAGGCTCTGATGCCTTTGGCCATTGGTTATTATGCTACTATGTTTCTTGTATGTACCTTACTATATTTCTTGTATGTTTCTTCATGTAAGAGAGATTATTCTGTATTTGTCCTCTCCATCTACATTCACTCAGAATGATACTCTCCATATTTATCTAGCCATGTATCAATAAATTGCATGAGTTCATCTTTTCTTATAGCTGAATAATAATCCACTGTATATGTTTTGTTTTTTTTGAGGCAAATCTATTCTTAAACATGGGTTGTTTCTAGATCTTGACTAGTGCTGCAGTCAACATAGAAGCACAAATGTCCTAACTACAGTTTTGGGGCCCTGAAGGTAGATATCTAGAAGGGAAATTGCTGGGTTATATGGAAACTCAATCTCAATGATTCCGAGAAGTATCCGTACTGCTTTCCAAAGAGAGTGAAGCAGTTGACATTCCCACCGGCAGTGGATGAGGATTCCTTCCCATCCCCATATCCAAACAACACTGGCTGTTTTTGTTCTTTTTGTTGTGTACCAGCTTCATTCATGTGAGATGATAACTCATCCTTGCTTTGATTTGCATTTCCAAGATGATAAGAGATCACTTGATCACATGACATCCCGTTATTCATCAATTTGCTCGAGAGGGCACCAGTAACGTTTCCATTTGACCCTATCACATGCCAGTGTAGCCTAATGGCATCTGGTTCCTTCAGGAATATGAAGAGCCTCAAACCGTTCATTCAGGATCTTGATAAAGAAGTCTGACTATCTTGTAGGTGGGCAGCCACATGATCTTTTGACATCCTGTGGGATCCAGAAGGTAACAGCTCTATTCCAGCAGTCATCTCCAAGTCACATTACATGTCCAGCCCTTGGCAAAAGAGACAGTATCCCTGACTCTGGATTGTCAATGGATGGAAGTCGGAACTCCAGATTCATTCTCTCACTTGAGTGAGGTGTGATATTCCAAGCATAGATCTTTTGATTCCTCTTTGGGAGACCCGAATAGTGTTCTCATCCTGCTTTTCGTGGGGCCCAGGTCTCTGAGGCATATGTTATTGCACGGAGAATGGTGGAATCAAAGAGATGTGCCCAGAGCCAGAGGTTCTTTGTCCTTTGAGCTATTTCTTTGATGCTCTTGAAGGCATTCCATGTCGCGCTCTTCCTCCTGCGCAGCTCAGGTTTTAGGTCGTTCATCGTGTTGATTTCTCGACCTAGGTACACATAACTGCTGCATTCAAAGATATTTGTTCCACTGAGAGTGAATGGGGCTTCTGGAACTAGTTCATTTTTCATGAACATTGTTCTGTTAATATTCAGCTGTAGACCTATATTTCCACATTCTCGGTTGAAGTCAGCCAGTATTTGTGCTGCTTGGCTAATGTTTGATGTTATTAGAACGATGTCATCAGCAAAGTGGAGGTGATATAGTTGCTGACCGTCTATCTTCACTCCCAATCCTTCCCATTCTAGTTGTCTCATGACGTTCTCGAGTGTGGCGCTGAAGAGTTTTGGTGAAATGGCATCACCCTTCCAAATCCCTCTTTTGACAACAATGATTACTTCCTGGTAGAATGGTGAGTTTCTGGCGGTGAATCCATAATATAGCTCCCCGAAGGATCTTGATGCATTGGGTTTGAACGCCCTGTTTGGCTAGGGCTTCGATGATTGCTTCAGTCTCAACAGAATTAAAGGCTTTCTTTTAAATCAATGAACGTTAGACAAAGTGGCATCTTGAACTCCCTACAAACCTCAATGAGCTTGGTTACAGTGCGGATATGGTCGATTGATAAGAGATGGTCGATTGATAAGAGATGATAAGATTGATGATAAGAGATGCAGAACATTTTTTCTTTTGCATATTGCTCATCCATATGTCTTCTTTGAGGAAGTTTCTGTTCATTTGTTCTCCCCATTTTGGGGGAATGATTTTTTTTCTGGTTTTACAAGTGCTTCATATATCTTGTATATTAATTTTTTGTTAGATGAATGGTGAGCTATTTTTATAGTTGTTATGGGACCAAATCTGACCATAATATATGAAGACACAGAGCTACTCCTGCCTATGCTGAGGGGCCACCAAAGCAACATATGATTGTGCAGGGCAATATAGAGAGGAGAAGTACAGATGGTACCAGAGATCAAACTTAGGGTCTCAAAATGCTTCTATAACCTCTATGCTTTGAGCTCTTTCCAGCCTTCTTATCTCTTTTATGATATTAAAATTTTCTTCTATAAAATAAGTATGGTATCATTCCTCATGTACTTAGCAAAATAAAATTTGGCAACTTCATTAAAAATTTAATCCAGGGCTAGGTATGTGACTCATTGACAGCTGACAGCGCACAAAACACTTATGTGGGAGGTTCTCAGCACTAAAATAAATTAATCCAAAGCTAATGTTTTGTTTGTCTTCCTAGTGTTGTTATTTATGCTCATTAAATATGATCCTGAACAGTGCAGTCACAGGATTGCTTATCCCTTAGGGTCCAAGGACAACTGAAACCTAATATTGGTTGTTTTAACTGCAGAAAGCTGAGGCTAAATGTGATGGCAAACACTAGATTTAGTCTGAATCTGAAGTTTAGTGCATATAGCATTTATCCTTTTCTTCCCCAAACCATTTCTTCCATCTTCATCAAGGTCTAGGTTCCCTTGGTGTCTTCATTCATTTCTGGATGATCTCTCTCTATTCTTTGACCTCCTGAAGAAATTATGTAAGCTACAATTCATTTGATATTTGATCATTTTATTTATTTATAACATTTCTGGGTCCATTATCTTGCATGACCATTTACTTTACATGTGAATAGTTCTCTTATCTGTAGCTCTATAATAGATTCATTAAGGTGAAGTATGGGCATTATTTTCTATAGGTACTTTATATCTCTTCATTCTACATGTCTGGGGAGAACACAAGCTTTGTGAAATTTTTTAAAAAATGAGTGATATAATTCAACCTCTCTTGAGCATCCTGGGGAGACCAGTTTGGAACTGCCTTATCATAAAGGGGAAGTTCTAGTGTTGGAGAGACTTGGCAAGTTTACTGCCCCGTTAATTAGTGGAATGAGAAATCTGGCTTGAAACTGAGTCACCCATCAGAGTCCACATTATTAGATTGTGTGACCAGGAAAACCCACAAATACAGCTTAGTGATTAGTTGCTTCTGTGTGTATAAAAATACTGTTTCATAGTTCTTTTTTATAAGTCACACACATACATGTTTATGTTCACCAGTTTAATTAAATGAAAGTATTAAAGCCAGGTGTTAATACCCTAAGTAGTAGAACCCAATTAAAAAATTCCTACACTACACTGTAACTTCATGATGCATGCACAAAATCAGGGTAATCATTGTTTAACCTTGTGGGTTATAGTGAGCAGCTAGAAAAATGAACCTGTAACTCTAGGACACAGCACCCCTTCCAGTACCAGATCTTTTCCAAATCACTCAACAGGCTTGAATGTAGGGCAAGGGATAGTCTGAAATGAAATTCTGGAAGTAGTTAGATGCCCTCAAGATGTATAGTGGGTCAGAATCAGTTTGAAAGGACAGAGACTTTGCCTTCCCTATCAGTAGGATAACATATATTTTACTAACCAAACCAAGAAACTTTTGATAAGGAAATGAAACCAATAATAATTGTGCCAAAATAGCATTTGTAAACTGAGACTATCCTAGGCATGGTTAGCTGAGTCTGTCAGAATCTATAAAACAGGGGAACATGCAAGTAAATATGGAAGCCAATAATATGAAGCAGAATAGAGTTGAGTAAGGCACTATACTCTGGGACAGAAATAGAATGCAATGACAATTCTGAGAAAATAAACAGAAAATGATTGATATGCACAAAAATGTGTCTATACACACAGAATAATATGGCTGTTGTGTATGAATGGGAATAACTTGTGGAGAATAAAGGAAGTTAGGATTAGATTTCAAACCCAATCTGTTTGGGAGGTGGGGCTTGGATTCATCTGATATTCAGTGAGTATGTCACTGTAAGAACTTTGACAAGAATAAACATTATCAAAGGCTCAAAATAAACTTGAGAGTCCAAGTTTACTCCAATATCTTTTTGGAGCTGGACAGTCCTGTATTTATATGAAACTGTGTGCAGGTATATATTCTTTGTCGAAAAATTGTCTGAAACCTCCCATGGCAACAATAAATGTCAGTAGAATTAGAAAATGTAAGCCAGCTACCTGAAAGAGGATAAGGTTGGGATTGTATTATTGCCCCAGGACAAAAATATAGATGTAGTCAGTGAAGTTTAGGGAAGAATTGGATAAGTGTATATGACAAGGAGAAGTCTGAGATCCAAGTATAAGTTGAAAGTGAGCCAACTGCATATTTCCAGATAGAAAATGACAGGACACAAATGATACAGAAACCTTCTGTTGCTCCAAGTCTTGCCAAGGAATTTAGGTGAGAAGCCTGCAGTTTTGACTTAAGTTTAAAAATAGGGAAAAGAACTAGCTAGATCACAGTGGATTTGGGGGTAGAAGAGGGAGGGTGGTATCCCATGTGATTTGTAGCAAGAGGGAGAAAGGTAGGGGGTGATTTCTCTGTTTTCAAGTGTCATGAAGAACACAATGCTCATTATTTTGCTTCTCCACAGTAGATTGAAGAGAAGAAATGTGCTGGTTATGCAGCCTGAGATATGTTCATAATGCTTAAGGGAGAACTTCCTGGCCAAATACTGAGGCTAGGAAGTGCTGAAATTTCTGGCCCTGTAATCTTTTTATGATAGGATAGAAAATCACTAGTCTTGACTTATCATTACACAAGGTATTTGATGTTAGAGGTCCTGGAGGGTGAATAGAGAAATCAGAGAGGGAACCAAAGGAGACTGTATCTCGACAGATCCGGGAGCTCTGAAACTGCTAGGAGGGGACATAAGGAAAAGCTAAAATGAAATGACTGGTAACATGCTCCAGCTCTGTGTCATGGGTGTGCTGAGCTGACTCTGTGTGCACACAGCACAGCACCCCTCTTGTCTTTTGAAACCCACTTGGTGACTGCCATTGTCCTGTGACTTCATCTGTGTTCTTCCTTTGCATTTCACTTGCATCCGGTGATTCACCTGGGTGGGCTCTGCCTCTGATGGGAGAGAGAGCTAGGAGTTAAGCATCACTGCTCCTGTCTTTGCTGGGAGGAGCAGCTACTGCCACTGTCCTTCCCAGAAACTCCTCACAGCTTCCATAAGCCACTTAGCATTCCCTTGCCTGTCCAGAACCTCAGCACAGAATATTTACTATGATCTGGCCTTGTTACTGGTTCTGTGAGAGAAGAGGGAGAAGAGACACATGGGCAGCAAGTAGGAATGAATCAGTTTCAGTTATCCTTCAGTTACCTAATGTGACATTAATGTGAAGCCTTGCTTTTTGCTGACTCAAGCTTAACACTCAGACGCTCTAAGCCCTGACAAGTGACTAGACTTAACACCTTTCACTTAGATTCCAAAGACCAGAATGTGGAATCTGGTAGAATCAGATCTCTCAGCTATCCTCAGTAGTGAGGTGCTGTCTTCCTTTCAGGTGAACAGGCTATTTTCTTCTTATGAGGAAGGTGACATAAAAAAGATGTGACTGAAACTCATAACTGGTTGCTCTGAGGCAGACGGTCAGTAGGAGACACAGGGTGCACATACTCTTGTGATACAGTCTGTGTGTAGTCACTCTGACAGTTACTTTGAAACCCCTCTGTTGAATAAATAGGGTAGCATATGGCACCAAGTAATCCCTTTCGCCAACTGATGTGACTCATATTCTGTGATTATAGGTCCTAGTGTTTTGCCTCTACCAAAGAATCCTGGAACTCTAGTAAGATTAGTGACACCATGCTATGACTTAAACACTGAAGGCAAAGTGGTGAAAAAGATAGACAATGTCTCACTCATTATAATTATACACAGTGATAACAGACTATAAACACATATGAGATGATGATCGGTGACATAGGTGATAGGATGGGAAATCACCTATTTCCTGATTGATGGAGAGTTACTACTGGGGTGAGGGAAGAGTTTATCTTGATATGTTGAATAAATGTTCATTGAAGATCTGACTGAACTGGTGAATCAGCTACAATCAGATCACTGGCAAGATACTGAACCAATCACTGTGACTTGAAAAATAACAAGGAAACAATTTGAAGATTATACAAAGTCTTATGCTGGAAAGGGGCTGGAGTGGTTGAGAACAAGCAGGAGAGTGGCTCCATGGCAGAAGCTGAGTGACACTGGCACACAATTTGAGTTTGGAAAGTTTATCATGGGTAACATCTGGAGGAATTTTAGAGTTCAACTTGGATAGTAAATTCCAAGTGGTCCTAGAGTTGTTTCAGATCCTAGATGGCATCTAGTTTGCCTTTCTTCCTTCAAAATAGAGGAGGCAGGACTCCGTCTCAGGTACCCTACCTCCCTGGGGTGTGCGGCTGGCCGGGGCGGGCGCCTGGGGCCGTGGTAGAGCCCCAGGTCTCGGCAGAAGGTGGAACTACAACCCCCAGAAGTCCGAGCGGAACTGGAAGTAAATGGTCATTTTGAACTCTCACACCGGCCTGACTCCATCTCAGGTACCCTACCTTCCCCTGGGGTGTGCGGCTGGCCGGGGGGTGGCGCTAACGCGCCCCTTATTAATAGAAAACTAGGGTTTTCAACACCAAGGGAAGGTAATACCCTCAAGAAAAAAGAAACAGTACACCAGAGGAATCTATCCCTGAACACCACAACACCATGGGGAAACAACGCAGATCCCCAGCTCGAAGAACAGATGAAGGAATCGACCCTGAAGACTCAAAAAAGAATACAGATGTGCATGATCTCTCTGACAGTGAAATCAGAGAAGAAATTGGTAGGATGTTTAAGGAGCTCAACGAAAAAAATTGAGCAGATGTCCAATAAAATACAGGAGAACATAAACGAAGCAGTTGAAAGGGCTGTCAATAAACTATGGGAGGAAATGAGAGCAGAAATGAGAACCATGCAAATAGAAATATCATCGCTTAAAAACTCAGTAGACGAAATGAAAAACACAATCGGGGCTCTCAACAGTAGGATGACAGCAGCGGAAGAGAGAATCAGTGAGACTGAAGATGAGCTGCAGAAAGCACTCAGAGATCTACATAAGATGGAAAAAGACCGGATAATGGATCAGCAACGAAACAGAGAACAATGGGATGAAGCCAGGTGGAACAACATAAGAATCATAAGAGTCCCAGAGGGACAAGAAAGTAACCCCAAGGAAATTAAAACAGTTAAAAACATCCTGGCTGAAAAGTTGCCCGAAGTTAAAGGATGAAGGCATCCAGATCCAAGAAGCCCGATACGAACCAGCAAGAAGAGACCCCAATAGAAAGACCCCAAGACACATCCTAGTCAAAGTAATGGATGCCATAGACAGAGACATAATTCTTCAGGCAGCAAGATCAAAGAAGGAAATTGTATACAAAGGAGCATCCATTCGACTTTCAGCAGACTTCTCAGAAGACACCCTCCAAGCCCGAAGGCAGTGGTGGAATATAGTGAAAAAAACTTAATGAAATGAATGCCTCAGCAAGAATTCTTTATCCGGCTAAACTCTCGCTCAGATTTGAAGGACAGATATACAACTTCTTGGATAAACAACAGCTTAGGAACTTTGTAAAATCAAAACCAACCTTAAAAGAAGGACTGAAAGATCTACTATAAGATGAGACATAACCCAAAAGAACAACCAACCTATTCAGAAAGATGGCACAAAATCCCATGACAATAATCTCTCTCAATGTCAATGTTCTAAATGCACCAGTTAAGAGACACAGAGTGGCAAAATGGATCAAAAAATTGATCCGACATTCTGCTTCCTGCAAGAAACACACCTGAACAATCGGAGCAAATACAGGCTCAAAATAAAAGGCTGGAAAATAATCCTTCATTCAAACAACCCATCCAAAAGGCTGGGGTAGCCATATTGATATCTGACAACATAGACTTCAGGCTGAAGAAGGTCAGAAGGGACAGTGAAGGTCACTTCTTAATAGTCAAGGGATGCATATATCAGGAAGAAATCACACTATTAAACATATATGCACCCAACGAGGGGCCAGCAAAATACCTAAAACAACTACTAATAGACTTCAAAGAAGACATTGACAGCAACACAATTGTAGTTGGAGACTTCAACACTGCTCTATCAACCCTGGATAGATCAACAAGATTGAAACTTACCAAGGAAATACTGGCCCTTAAAGAAGAGATGGAAGAAAGAGGGCTGGTAGACATATACAGGGCATTTCATCCCCAAAAAGCTGAATACACTTTCTTCTCCAGTGCACATGGAACATACTCTAAAATAGATCACATGCTGAGCCATAAATCATACCTCCATAAAAACAAGAAGATAGAAATTGTGCCAACTACTTTTTCAGACCACGAGGCACTGAAAATAGAAGTTAATTGTACACAAAAACAGAGACCAATACCAAGTACCTGGAAACTAAACAGCTCACTGCTGAACAACCAGCAAGTCATAAAAAGAAATCAAAGAGGAAATCCAAAGATTCCTGGAAACAAATGAGACTGAAAACACGAATTACCAGAACTTGTGGGATACAGCAAAAGCAGTGTTAAGAGGCAAGTTCATAGCTCTTCAGGCATTCATCAGAAAAGAAGAAAAGGCCATCATAAACAGTCTGACTTCCCAACTTAAGATCTTAGAGAGTGATCAACAAAAGGAGCCCAACCCAAGCAGAAAGAAAGAAATAATAAAACTTAGAGCAGAAATCAATGAGATGGAAAGTCAAAAAACAATCCAGAAGATCAACGAAACCAAAAGCTGGTTCTTTGAAAAAATAAACAAGTGGTTGATTTTAACCACTTGTAAAAAAAATAAACCCTTGCAAGACTTGTAAGAAAAGGAAAAGAGAGAACCCAAATAAATAGAATCAGAAATGAAAATGGGGACATCACAAAAGAAACCACAGAAATCAAAAGATCATCAGAGATTACTATGACAGCCTGTACGCCACAAAACAAGAAAACCTAGAAGAAATGGACAAATTCCTGAATTCCTATAGCTTCCCAAGTCTGCAACAAGAAGATTTGGAATACCTCAACAAACCTATCGCCATCGAGGAAATAGAATCAGTAATCAAAAGTCTCCCCAAACACAAAAGCCCAGGTCCAGATGGATTCACCAGTGAATTCTACAAAACCTTTAAAGAGGACCTACTCCCAATTCTTTTAAGCTCTTCCAACAAATTGAAGAAACAAAAACACTCCCAAATAGCTTTTACGAGGCACATATCACCCTGATACCCAAAGCAGACAAAGATGCCACAAAAAAGGAAAACTATAGACCAATCTCCCTGATGAATACAGATGCTAAGATCTTCAACAAAATACTAGCAAATAGAATCCAAAGAGTCATCAAAAAGATTATACACCATGACCAAGTGGGATTCATCCCGGGAATGCAAGGATGGTTCAACATTCGCAAGTCAATCAACATAATACATCATATCAACAAAAAGAAAAATAAAAACCATATGATCATATCAATAGATGCAGAGAGTCATTTGACAAGATTCAGCACCCGTTCATGATGAAAGCGCTCCGTAAAATGGGGATTGAAGGAACCTTCCTCAAGATAATCCAGGCCATCTACTACAAGCCCACAGCGAGCATCATTCTCAATGGGGAAAAACTGAAAGCCTTCTCCTTAAGATCAGGGACAAGACAAGGCTGCCCACTCTCACCACTTCTATTCAATATAGTACTGGAAGTACTTGCCATAGCAATCAGGGAAGGAAAAGACATTAAGGGCATCCAGATAGGAAGGGAAGAAGCCAAGTTATCACTATTTGCAGATGACATGATATTATACCTGGAAAACCCAAAACTCTCTACCAAGAGGCTCCTAGAAATAATACATTCCTATAGCAGAGTAGCAGGGTACAAAATCAATACCCAAAAGTCAATGGCCTTCCTATATGCAAACAGCTGAAAGAGAAGAAAGGGACATTAAAGAAACTATCCCATTCACAATTGCGCAGAAAATCAAATACCTAGGAATCAGTTTGACAAAGAATGTAAAGGATCTCTACAAAGAAAACTACAAAACGTTACTTCAGGAAATAAAAAGACCTGAGGAAATGGAGACATATTCCCTGCTCATGGATCGGAAGGATTAACATTATCAAAATGGTAATACTCCCAAGAGCTTTATACAGATTCAATGCGGTCCCTATAAAGATACCCATGATGTTCTTCAAAGAAATTGAACAAACACTCCTGAAATTTGTATGGAATAATAAAACTCCACGAATTGCTAAAGCAATCCTTGGGAAAAAGAAGATGGGAGGTATCACTTTCCCCAACCACAAGCTCTACTACAGAGCAGTTGTAATTAAGACATTGTGGTATTGGTATAAGACAGACCTGTAGACCTATGGAATAGAACTGAGTATCCTGAAACACATTCTCAAATATACAACCACTTAATCTTCGATAAAGGAGCAAAAAAATATTAAGTGGAGCAAAAGAAAGCCTCTTCAACAAATGGTGCTGGGAAAACTGGGCAGCTACATGTAAAAAAATGAACTTAGACCTCCTTCTAACGCCATGCACAAAAGTCAGATCAAAATGGATTCTAGATCTCAACATCAGACATGAATCTATAAGGTTCATCGAAGAAAACATAGGAGAAACGCTCTACGACATTGAAACGAAAAGTATCTTTAAAGATGACACACCACTGACCAAGCAAATGGAAGCAAAGATAAACAAATAGGATTATATAAAACTTAAAAAGCTTCTGCACCTCAAAAGAAACGGTGACCAAGATACAAAGACAACCCCACAGAGTGGGAAAGGATATTCACCCAATACCCATCTGACAAGGGGGTTAATATCCAGGATATATCAGGCACTGGTAGCACTCCACAAGAAAAAACAGCCAACCCCATCAAAAAAATGGGGAGAAGAAATGAACAGAAGCTTCCAAAAAGAAGAAATTCGAATGGCCAAAAGGCATATGAAAAAGTGTTCTTCATCTTTAATCATCAGGGAGATGCAAATCAAAACAACAATGAGGTACCATCTCACACCACAGAGACTGGCACACATCCAAAACAGCAAGAACAACCAGTGCTGGCGTGGATGTGGGGAAAAAGGGACTCTGATCCACTGTTGGTGGGAGTGCCGACTGGTCCAGCCCTTTTGGAAAACAATATGGGCATTCCTCCGAAAAACTAGATATTGATCTCCCATTTGATCCAGCAATAGCACTCCTGGGAATATACCCGAGAGACCGAAAAACACATAGCAGAAACACTATCTGTACTTCTTTATTCATCTCTGTGCTATTCACTATAGCTAGAATCTGGAAACAACCTAAATGCCCGAGAACAGAGGACTGGCTAAAGAAACTGTGGTTCATCTACACTATGGAATACTATGCGGCTGTCAGAAAGGATGAAATTATGAAATTTACCTGCAAATGGATGGACATGGAGACTATCATGCTGAGTGAAATTAGTCAGAAGGAAAAGGACAGATATAGAATTACTGCATTCATTAATAGGACATAAATAGATACCAGTGTTTTACTAAATGTGGGAAATGGTAATGGCAGATTAAGACTCACCATTGAATATACACAAAGAGACTTAAGTGATAAACTCTAAATACCTGCAGGGCTAGCCACAATGTGTAAAATAAGAGGGAGAGAGATGCAGAGACAGAGACGAGACAGAGAGAGAAAGAGAGGAAACTGGGGTACCTGCTATTAAGGCAGCATGGGGGTGGGCAGGAAGGGGTGGGGTACATTGGTGGTGGAAATGGGGCACTGGTGGAGGGATGGGTGCTGGTATACTGTATTACCAAGAACCAATTATGAACACCTTTGTAATTGTATGTTTCACTGTGGTATAATAAAAAATCAAAAAAAAAGAGGAGGCAGGGGCTGTGAGAGGTAAAGTTGATCCTCCTTGGTCTTTCAATCAACCTTGGTAATGCTATGTCCAGAAACAAGATCTAACATAGATTTTTGCCATGCCCACTAAATTCTACCTGAACATTAGCAAAGTGGGACTACTCCATGACCCTAGCCATCCAATCCACAATATTTAAAATATAACAGAATCATCGTGTCTTTTTACTCATATTCTACAACTAAAAAGTTAAGAATACAAAGTCAACTTGACAGAAGAGATTTCTATTTACTATGGCAATGAACATTTTGGACATTTACTTATCACCAAGAATTATATTTTATCAATAACAAAAAGTCATAGAGTTTATATTCCATGGACATATTTTCCATAAGTAACTTCTGTGCTTGTATCATAGTTTATATGTCTTGGTTCTGACTTTTTAGCATTTAAGTAGGACCTGGAAAATAACTGGGTGTGCATGGATAGAGGACTGAAGAGAGTGTGAATATGGGCAAATATGAGAGCAGGTTGCTCAACAATTAAAATAATTATTCAGAATAGCATGGTTACTTAGCATAGGAATTGAACACAGTCACAATGTTGTAACACTAGGTCATACTAAGTGACACTAATCCCAGCTTTGCCAATAACTAGTACCTTGAACTTGGAAAAATGATCTAATTCCCAGTTTACATTTTCTTTACCTATAAAATGGGTGTGTTCATAACTTTTTCTTCATGGAGAATTAAGAAATTTACTATCTGTCAAAACACTTATATGTGTGTAATATTTGATAATATTTAATAATATTTGTTAAATAGTCTTATTCTATAATAAAAATAAATGTTTCAAAGATTTTAAAAGATATAAAATAGTCTTTAAAAAAGTTTTTTATTGACTCACCGTGAGCTAGACCCAATACAAAGCTGTTCATAACTGGGTTTTTCACAGTCTTTCAACACCACCCCTCTGCCACTGTACAGTTCCCAGCACCAATGTTCCCACTGTCACTCCCACCAACTCCGAACTCCCACAGCCCCCAAAACTGCCTCTATGACAGAAACTTTTCTTCTGTCTGTATGCTTGTCTTTCTGTCTCTCTTTCTCTCCTTTTGCACATTATGGGTTGCAATACATATACTTAAAGATTATCATGTACCTTTACCTACTTCCAACACTATGTTCTAGTCCAGTGTCTCTTTAAATCATAGAACGTAGTTATCCTACACCCACAAAATTAGAAAGGGAGCATAAGTATCTTTGTGGAACAACTATGCATTGTCTCAAAGGTGAGTGCTTAGATTAACTATTTAACGTCACAGACCATATGCAAGCCCCTTCATTCAAGGATTGGGACAGATTTCCATTACAAGGACATATGGTACAGCTTCTCTGTCTAAAAAGGAATTAACATTCCACCATACACAAACATTCAGAATCATAAAATTGTATGGTAACTTATGTACACACAGGACATATGTGTATATATACATCTTGATTTTTCAAACAGCAACAAAATTGCCTAAGGGAGTCATAGAATTCTCATCCTCTTCTGTGTTGAAAGAAGGCTTTATTGAAGAGGACATATGGATAGTCATTTTGGAAGAGCTAAGATTTTCTGTTCTAAGGATTTGAGGCTGACTTGATTAAGACAAATCCATAGCAAGAACTATGCTGTTAGCATAGAAATGCATTGTCACTGCCCTGAATCCACTGAGGATTTACAGCCCAAATATCTGTCACCAGCCAGATGTGATGGCAAATAATCCCTTACTCTTAGGTCTGAGTTTCCCTGATGTTATGTTCCTACCCAGTATGTTCCTGTGCTTCCCTTCTGTGCACTAACTGGTGAACTCTCACTATCTGATTTCATTTCCCGTCTATAATATTTCATTATCTCTTTATCTTGAGGAAGCATATAATGGAGAAAATCCCACTTCATCATAAAGTCTTGAATGGCCTGGAAGAACATTCTGTCTTTGTCTAAGGTGCATGAGGGTAGAAATGCGTGCATGGTCCCAAAACAAAAATAAGTCTAGAAGAACTTCAAAGTTGATTGTAACATTTTCTTTTTTGTTCCATGGCACGTGTAGGAGTTCATGTTTACAATATGCAGTAAGAGAAATGGAGACAATTGCTTAGACCAGGGTTGCCCAGTCTGTGTATACAAGATGCATTAAACTCTGCTAAGTCATCAATATGGCTCGGGACCCAAGCTTATAGGAGCTCTGATCTTCAAAGACAGTGCTTTGAAGGTCAATATACAGTCAAAGGTTGAGGAAAAAAAGAACATAGAGGGTCATTTGAGTGGTTGTATGGTCCAGGAAAATATACAGAAAAAGGTTGGGGGGAAAAAAGAACATAGAGGGTCATTTCATAGATTCTCTGATCCAGGTCTGATTGCAAAGTGCATGATATTGGCCAGAACTTGTCATATGGAAATAGTTGACTCTAGAATGACTAAGGACTGGGCTTAGCTATATCAAGTGGACAGGAAAGAGCTATATCATTTCTCCATAGTGTATGTGTGGCCAGTAGTACCCAAGGCAGTATTAACAGAACTGAATGAAGGCAGACATTCTTTTGTTTGTTTTGGACCACACCCAGCAATGATCAGGGGTGAATCCTGGCTCAGCACTCAGGAATCACAAATGGAGGTACTTGGGGGAACCATAAGAGATGCCAGGGAGTGAACCCAGGTCATCCTGGTGCAAGGTAAGTATCTTACTCACTGTGCCATCTCTCAGGCCCCTAAATATATATTATTTTAATTGAACCATTGTGAACTACAACTTTACAAAGTTATTCAAGGCTAAGTTTCAGGTATACAATGTGCCAGCACCACTCCCTTCACCAGTGTCTACTTTCTTCCACCTGTGTCCCCAATTTTCTAGCCCTCACCCCCCAGTCTGCCTCTATGCAAGGCACTTTGCCCCTCTACATTGTCTTAGTGTTCCCTTCCCTCACCTATCCTTCCCACCCCTACCCTAGCAGCAAGCTTGCTACTGAAAACCGGTTCTCATGCTTTTCATTACAATTTTCCTTGGACTGTTGTTGTTCCCTGTTATGTTTCTTTATATCCCACAGACGAGAGAGACCATTCTGTGTCTGACCCTCTCCCCTTACTAACCTCGCTCAGATGATAGCAGCATTTACATGACTTCCCCCTTTCTCACAGAAAGCACTTTCTTAACTTACAGCCCTCTCCTCACCAAAGTGTACTTTGCCATATTTCTCATTTTCCCCCACCTAAAAGAACAAAAAACGAAAAGAAATGTAGCAAAAGAGGAACCAAAAATAAAAGCGATTGATCAGTTTTCTAAGAAATATTGACCGATGCTAGAGCTCTAGTTATATTAAATACAAACACTATCCAAAAAAACACTAGTCATAAAGTCTCAAGGAACCAAAAATTGCATCTGATGTCCTCCAGGATCATTGTTTCAATGTGAGTCTCACTGATCTTTGATGAAGTAGCATTTGGAAAGCAGAAGCCAAATGCTGAGGCTATTTGGAATAAAAACTGTCTAATCAAATCAACTTATATGGCAAGAACCTTACTCATGAAAAAAAATGTGCAATGTATAAAACTGATAGATTGTATCTTGGATCTAAGACTGAAGCTTAAAGTCAAGAACACCAATGCCTATTTTCTTCATCTTTTAAATGCTACTTTCACTGAAGACCAATAGCGCAGTTTGGGAGAACTCTTGTATTCAGCCAACTCTGGAAGATGATGAAAATTGTGCCCTAAGAGGGCATTAAAGCTTTCAAAGGAGTAAAAAAAGAAATGAAACAGTAATGGGAAAGACATAGAAAAGGCTTTGGTAATTGAGTTATCCTTTATATTATATCTTCATTTAGAAGGTAAAAAGGCTGAAGAAATTCATTAACTGGGAAGTTCAAGGTGAAGGCACTAGTTCTTGCAAAGTTCCTTTGGGTGACTATCGTGCTAAAATTGAACATGAGCCCCCAACGATTCTGCTTAAAATTCAGACTTCTCATGATGACAATAAAAGTCCTATTTGGCAGAGTGTGGGGGAGGTGAAGGGCACAGTCCATTAAATATAACTCTGGTCTTCCTTCCATCAAGTTTTACTCACAGGAAAGGCCTGATGCAGTATGTGGGAATCCCACAAAGAAGGGGTCAACCTTGCCTCCCCGTGTGGCAGAGAATTTCCACTGTACCATGAAGTCTTTGTAAGAAAATCAGCATCCGAATCCTCAGTCTTGCTTTTTCTTCCTTACTTCAGTCCTTCCCCCACTTGGTTGCTTCCTGAGGACCAGGAGGGGGACTGGGGGCAAGATGAGGGTTATTGCACGGTTCACTGCAAACACCTGTCCCTTGATTTTACCTAGACTTTTGATTCAGATGTTTTCACTTCCTCCCCTTATGTTTGGCCCTTTGGTCTCTGTCCCCTGAGCTGACTTTCATCATCCAATTAGAAATATCACCTTCTTCTTGCTACCAGTTTCCCTGGGAACCATAGGGAGTAAACTCCAAGCCTCCCCGCCCTCCCCATGGGGCCAGCAGTGCTTCAAAGGAGTGTGGCTGCGCCACCACCTCATGGCTGGGCTTCCTTTCTGTTTGAACAGCTTCCATTGCTCACTGCTGATCAGTAACTCAATGATTCATTAAACACACAAACAATGAGTGAATCTGTTCCATTAGTGAGGCCACCTGTTGATCGCAGACATTCTCAGCTGAACTCAGTGAACGTGAACAACAGAACAGCCGACATCATTGGAGTACCCTGATCGTATTTGATGGCATGTTAGAGCAGGAAAAACAGAGTCCTGGCTTTGCTGGCACTTTGATGCTATTCCTTTAATCTAGTGGCAGAGCTGTGAAATCTAGCATGGAATAAAATGCACCTCTCCTACAATCAACAGGAAAACTACAAGAGCTTGACCATTATTGCCTCTTAATGCTTGTGAAATTGGACAGAAAGAAGAGTGGGGATATCCTAAAACCTCTGTTCCTACCAGTGTCAGGAAGACAGAATGAATCAAGACCTAAACAAAAACAAAACCAATAAACAAAACGAAACAAAGGAAACTACCCGTTACAGCAATTTTGAGTGTAATGTGATGGCGTCATCTCTTCTGGAAATAATTTGTCTCTTTGCAACTTAGTCTCAGGTTCCTGTAGCTGCTCCAGACTTTTGAACTGACTGCTTCATGTTTACCTCCTAAGTTTTTGGAGTACTCAAAAATGCTAGGAAGCAGCCTGAGTTAACTCTGATGCAGGCATCACAGTCAACAAAAAGTTGGTATTTTGTTACCTTAAGAATTTTGTTACCTTAAGAATTTTTTCATTCCTTCTGATAACTAACTATTATAATAAAGAGAAATTATTTCTCTATTTCTCTATTATAATAAAGAGAAATGATTTCCTAAGGTGGCAGTGTTTGTTTTGGGACCTGAAAGTAATGCTATAGGAGGAATAAGGAGACGCACCGTCTTTTCTCAATTCACTATTAAATGGTTTTATCCAGGTGAACTGACTCCTTGACAGTCAGTGGGGTCTGGACTGTATTCCTCAGAATTAGGTTTGAATTTCTCTATAGGAACAGTTTAACAGTTCTGATTCTATCATAACTATTATATTACAAATAATTTTATATACGTTTGTAAAAGCATTCATGAGTAATTTTTAAGAGATGGAAGATGAAGTAGAAGAAAAAATTTTCAAGGAAAAATTTTTAGTTTTGTTTAGTTCATCACATAACAAAGAAATTATCCATTTCAAATTCTGTAATAAATTACAGAGATTGCTGCTGCTGCAGCTGTCTTACCTTCATATTTGTAGCCCTAGAAATGATAGAATGCTAGGGGAAGAATTCAGTTTGTGCTTCTTTCATGAAGACAACTTTGTGTTTGGAGGACATGCTTTGAGCCACAAACATTCAGAATGAACAAAGTAAACGGATTGAGGCAGGCAGACCCTGTGACTTGGGTTTTCTATGCAGGTGTGAGCATATTTCCTTCTTCCAACACATGAAAGGACCATGTGCATTTTCAAAGGGATTTCTGCAATCCTGGTCTTTTGACAAACATTACAGCAAATTGATTGCCAAATGCAGGTGGTTGAGCAGATCACATTGTGCAGTCAAACGGATCCTCAGATTTCTTCTGTATGTCATAAGAAGAAAGGCATAAAAGGTGACTTTTAAAAAAGAAAACCAAATAGAGATGGCCACATGTAAATTCTAAATTATATGGGGGATGCAGAGAGATAATACAGGGTTTAAGGTATATATCTTACAAGGGGTTGAATCTGCTTTGATCCCCAGCACCACAAAGTCATGAGCATTGCCTGGTTCAGCCCTGGAGGCCCCTGAGCACCATCAGGGTGGCCCAGATATTCCTGGGTGTATCAAAGCCAGAGTAGAACCATGTCCTCAGGTTCTAATATTGAATTTTGGATTCAGTTGGTGGAATATCACTGGGAGGGCCCCAACTCTCCTGAGCATTGCTTAAGATACCTGCTGTGCTCCCCTCTTAATAAATAAAATAAAATCAAAATTAGATGGAAGACTCAGTTACTCACTGATATTATTAGACTAACATGATCCAACAGAACTTTTGGTGAAGATGCACTTTTTTACCAGCTCCTTTCAATATAATAATCATTTACCATATGTAATATGGTTCATGTGACTGCAAATTTTTCACTAATTTAAGTTCTAGCTGAGAAATGTACATTAGGGTTACTGTGATGAAAATGATGATCTGTGACTCACTGAAGAATAAAGATGAAAAAGACTTCAGTGATGAAGTCTTTATGTTGGCTTCCTGCTTATATAATAAGATCTTAATAAATAAATCTGATAAATGGGTCTATCCTCCTCGTGATTTCTTAGGGTACTTTGCTCTGCTAGAATACCCCAATTCCTTTTAGGCCCTAAACTTCTACCAACATTTAATTTATTTAGACTTTGACTTGCCATCAGTGTCCTGCCTCTCTGTTGTATTCAGCTTCTTCTGACTTGAATGTGCTGTCTCCCCATTTGCCCACTCTGGATGGTCATTGTTTATCTTTCAAGATGGGAAATATGAACTATAGTAAAAAAAAAGTCTTGCTAGAGACCTCAAATTGAGTTGATCGTCCTTTGTCTTAATTCCCATAGTGATATCATGTAAATGTCAGAACAGAGAGGCTACAATCAATCAGTAAATGTTTATGAGGAAGTTCCCAAAGGTAAGTAGGCAAGAGGTTGGGGAGGAGCTATCAGTGGCAAGGGAAGGAAACCCAGTATTGTGTAATCACAGAATTGTACCTAAAGTCATTTTGTTATTACTTGCAGAAAAGTTTATTAACTGTTTGTTAATCCATCCTCAGAATGTCCTAGTCTAAGGCAGAGGAACTGGAATTTTCACTCTTTGACATTCCGCTTTATTGGTTAAAGACAACTCAAGAGAATATGCTTCCCACTTTATTTATCACTTTATTTGTGTAGGCAGAGATTCAAAGGGATAGCTCTCCCCAAAATATGCCAGGATCTGATTGTAAGAAGTGAAATCCATAGGTGTGGGGTGATTTAATTGCAATAGGTGTTATAGTAGGTACAATGTCTAAGTTGATCTCAACAAAATGGTTCAACTAATCCTGAAAACAGTGACTTGGCTGAGATATCCTTTCTGCAATTCCGTTAGATTATAGGGGTCAGTTTATATTAACAAAAATATGCAGGGAGGGTGGACCTGGTCTAATCCCATGTGCTCATAAAAGAGAGAGACTTTCTTGGCTGAGATCAGAGAGCCAGAATCGAAGTGTTAGAAGTTTGAAGGCTCCTGTTGCTGCTCGAAGCTTTGAAAAGGCTGAGGTGTGCCATCACTTGTTTAAAGATAAGGAATGTGAGTGCTTTCAGGAAGTGAGAGGGCTATATTTGACTAGGAGTCAGCAAGTTTCTGGAGAGCAGGGCTATGGTCAACCCTAAAACTATAAGGAGATAGACATTACTACTATCCTGAATGGTCTTGGAAATGAACCCTTCCCAGAGCCTGCAGATAATATCCCAAAGTTTTGGCATCTTTGTACCAATTTGATGAGAAAGAACTCACCAAGTCCATGCTGGACTTCTTTACTACAAAACTGTGAAGTAAGAAATGGGTAATTCCTTGAAGCTCAGTTTGTGGTAATGTGCTGCACAGAAATAGGAAAGTAATATGGGATTTATTAGATTGTGGGGATGTCTGGAGCCAGGAAAAGCAGGTGGGTTGCTCATAGTTTCCAGGTTTCAGTGACCACAGGTTTCTACTCTGAATGATAGTCAGAGTGGGCATTTAGCAGTGAAGGAAAACCAGCCAGTGCCACAAGGCTTCCCTGTATAAAAGCTCACACCTCGGCACATGCCCACCACACAGAGAGAGTCTCTTGTTCTCTTCCAGGTGACAAATAAATTTTGTTGTAAGAATTCATATCCAGAATGTTGATGGAATGGAACTCTGGGAGATGGAGTTCCCAGACTTGTAGTTTCTGAGATAAAGGGTAACATTCAGAAGAAGGAAGTTTGACAAAGAATTCACTCCATATGACTCTTCCTGTTCTCAACATTCCTTTCTTCAGTCTTCCAGTAAGGGTTAGTGCATCTTAAAGTTCAATTAGGTAACCCCATTCTCTGGAAACCCATTCAGCCCAAAAATCTTCTATATAGCAAGTATCAAAACTAAGATGAGAACCTAGATGTGTTTCTTCCCAAGCTTGTAGCTGCCAACACCTACTATTTATGCTGGTCTTGAGATGGAAAGTATATGACTGACTGACAATTAGATATTGTAGGTCAATGAAGGAAGTAGCAATTCGATTCGATTCAAAAAATTGTTTTCCTTAGTTTTCTGTTAGAGCTACTATTTGACTTTGTTGAGACTCTCTCTGCTTTCTCTCTTTGTTATTCCTTTTTGCTTACCCAAGCTTCTTCTAGTCCTGTAGTCCCTGACTTTGGATACAGAACACATACTCTGTGCCCTAATTTTTGGGTGTATTTTGGTCAAAAGACTCCTTTCTTCACAGACAAGCTCTGACCATCCTTTTTTGTCTTGAGATACACAGAACTGTATACTTTTCTCTCTTTGTTCAGGGTCTTTCTTCTGTGGGTTGTCACTCAGCAGAGGTGCAGCGCCAGGAGGAACACCCCAAAGTGAAGTAGAGGCAATGGAGTTTTTTCAACCAGAGAGCTCTATCTTCCCTGCATACCAATCCACTTACTTACAAATTGGCCACTGGCTCAAGAACAAGAGCTTCTCTTGACTCTTGCTAGTAACTCTAAACCTTTCTTTAAAAATCTAGCTCTGGAAAAACTTTTTGCACCCATGGCTGGAGTTGAAATATAAGTACCTCAAATGTTGGAGTACAATGAGGCTACAGGAGGAAATCTCAATAAATTTCAAGGGAAAGTGAGAGTAAGAGCTAGCTGCTATGTGGTTCCTCATCCATTCAGATTTGAGGCTGAGAGACTGACCTTTCAGATGTCATCTGCTCTCTGTGTTATCTTCTCTTCTCTCTCTCTCTAATTTTTGTACTGTTCTATCCTGCACATTCCTTTAATGGTAAAGAGATCCTTACTATGGATCTGGAAAAGAAGAAGAAATGTTCTATCTTTAATAAAGTTTAAAAGACCATGTGTTTTATTTATTTTATTTATTAAAAATTTATTATACCACTGTGAGATATACAATTACAAAGCTGTTCATGTTTAGGTCTCAGTCATACAGTGTTGCAGTACCCATCCCTCCACCAGTGCCCATTTCCCACCAACAATGTCCCCTGATTCCCTCCCTCCCCCCCCCCATCCTGTCTCTATGGCAGGTACTCTTGCCTCTCTCTCTCTCTCTCTCTCTCTCTCTCTCCCTCTCTCTGACCATGTGTTTTAGAAAACACACTCATGATTTGAGAATAGTAAATTTAAATAAAAGCAGGTTATTTAGGCCAGTGGCTTATCCTACATGATTCAAAAGTTTAGGAAGAACAGCATCTTTTTTACCTCTTCCTCTTATGGAAAAAATTATTAGGAGAGAAACATAACAGAATGTGATCCTTCTGCTTTTAAAAAGCAGATTTAAATATACTTTAAATTGATTTTATGATATATGTAGAAAGAAAAGTAGATAGGACTTAAGATTGGACAATATTTTTCCATAGAAAGTTGCTCAGTATTAGTTTTTCTTAAGTGGAACTAGTCTGGGTTGTCTGTTGTAATTGAATAAAGGCTACTAATCTTGCATTAGTAGCCTTTATCTTTTTATAAAGCTAAAAAAGATAGAGTATGTTTATCCCATTCCTTTATATTTTTATATAATTTTTAAAAATCTTTTATTTTGTATGTGTGCTACACCTGGTGCTGCTCAGAGGTTACACCTGACTCTACACTTAGGAATTGCTCCTGGTGGTGCTCCAGGGACCCTGTGTGATGCTGACGATCAAACCTGTGTTTGCTGCATGCAAGGCCCTACCCTGTGTATTATAGCTCCAGCCCCTCCCTTGTGCTTTTTGTAAAATTTTTTAATTTACTGTGAGATTACAAAGTTGTTCATGGCTGCAATTCAGGCATATACTGTTTCAACACTGATTCGTTCACCATATTCAACTTCCTTCCACTCATTTCTTCCCTTCCCCATTTTTCTTCCCACCCAGCAGTCAGCTTCAATAAAGCGCTCATTTTTCATGCGTAAATTTTTGTACTATGGTAAACATTGTTGCTGGTAGGGTTTCATACATAACACTTTGCTACTTTTCAGTATTCACTTGTCTTTTAGAGAGAAAACTCGCTGGTCATTTTCTATCATCACACACATCTCATGAACTATGTGAGAATGATGCTGGTGAAAATCTAGTTCACCAGAGTTGCCCAGCTGAGTTGGCCCAAGACAACATCTGCTCATCATGATGGCCTAGGTCCTGACAAGAGAGCCTCTTCTCTCCACTGAGATGTGTCAAGTGGTTTCCAGAAGATTTCAGAAGAGCTTGCTGAGATACTTACAAAGACATGAGTCAAACAATAAATCTAGAGAGAAGCATGTACTTTGTTAGCCACGGGGATACACTAGTAAATTGAGAAGGCCCATGTTCTGTTTCTAAGGAGTTTTGAGTCCAGTGGGGGTAAACAAAAATGTACAGGAGAATAGAAGCAATAAACGTGATGTCATGAGAATGGAGAAGGATATCTGGAAGCCCAAGGAGTACATAGTCTTGACTTAACAAGAAGACCCCTGAAAGAATTCCTGATGATGCAGGAAAGTGTTAAATGCCTTTGCTTGGGTCTCTGAAATGAGGTCTCAGAAAGAGGCTATAGGAGATAACAGAGGTGTGGGTTCCTGAGGGAAAAATTGTTGGAAAGTATCAATTGATGCATTTGGATGGATTGCAACAGCGTCATGGCCATGCCAACAGAGTCTGCAGCTGCACTGTGATGGCCTTCAGCTCTCCATCACTCAGTCCCTTGAAGAGCCAGAGCTCCTCCTCTTTTATTTCCTGCCTTTCTTAAACAACAGCTGTGTAACTCAGTGCCTCCTGAAAGGAAAATATTGAAGCATAGATAGGGATCCCAAGAGGTATGTGTGGGGAGGGGGTGAATACATAGCTGATTCTTCCCTCAGTTCATTTATGGCACCTGCCTCACCTCATCTGAGTGCTCAGCCCTCAGGTCATGATGAAAAAGAAGATGCTTGGATCGCCCTGTCAAACTGTCAAATTTGGGTTGGGAGGGGTGAATGAAATATCCACTAGGGATTTCCAAGAAGCCAGGAAACTCATATTTACTTTCAACCAGGGAGAATTTGAACCTATGTCTCCAGATTTAAAAGTTTAGAATATTAATTCATTGTGACATTTGGGCCTTCTCTTTGATATTTTAAAATAGGCTCAAACGGAGTTGTGAACCCATGCTCCATAGCACTACTCTGAGATTCTGGGAAAGAATGCAACTCAGAGTTTATCTTGTTCATCCAAGTAGTCTCTGGTCATTTGTGTAACATGATATTTTATCCATTGGATGCTGTAAGTCAGTTTCTAGCGCAAGATTTTCATTTTTGTTTTAATCATCCATGAAGAAAAAATGTGGGAATATCTATCTTGCTGTTTTCAAGGACTATGGTGGCACCAGCAGGTGACTGTTTCTAGTCTCTGCATTCAGCCATGTTAGAATATGAACTTCTCTAAGAATCTGGAATTTTGGGACTAAAAATAAAAAATAGCAGTGTATAACAAGAACCATAAAGATACTCATTCCCTTTGTTTTCACCAATACACTACAAACTATTTCATAGATGTTTCACTCAATACGCCAGAAAGATAATACAGAGAGGTAAGGTGCTTGCTTGCTTATGGTCATGCTTGTTCAATCCTTGACATTCCATAATTTTCCCAGCATCAACAGAACACAAAAACATGAGTAACTTCTGAGCAATACTAGGTGCTATTTTTCAAAAAGAAGGAAGGAAGGAAGGAAGGAAGGAAGGAAGGAAGGAAGGAAGGAAGGAAGGAAGGAAGGAAGGAAGGAAGGAAGGAAGGAAGGAAGGAAGGAAGGAAGGAAGGAAGAAGGAAGGGAGGGGGAGGAAGGAAGGGAAAAAGGAGAAAGGGAGGGAGGAAGGAAGGAAGGAAGGAAGGAAGGAAAGAAAGAAAGAAAGAAAGAAAGAAGAAAAGAAAGAAAAAGAAAGAAAGAAAGAAAGAAAGAAAGAAAGAAAGAAAGAAAGAAAGAAAGAAAGAAAGAAAGAAAGAAAGAAAGAAAGAAAGAAAGAAAGAAAGAAAGAAAGAAAGAAAGAAAGAAAGAAAGAAAGAAAGAAAGAAAGAAAGAAAGAAAGAAAGAAAGAAAGAAAGAAAGAAAGAAAGAAAGAAAGAAAGAAAGAAAGAAAGAAAGAAAGAGAAGCTTTATATTTAGTAGATCTATAAATACACACTTAGAATAAAAGATGTTTACTCTAGTGGGCTATTTGTAAAGGTAAAAAAGGAAAATATCTAAGTTTTTTACCTAAATGTTGAGATATAGACGCATCTGTTATCTTGCTGGCAGAGAAACTGCCAAGAATCACATCTCCAAGAGACATGATAATAATCTTCCTAAGTAGACTGTTCTAGATTTAGAACTTTGGGGTCTCCTCAGAATGGGTGTGGGCAGATTTCCTCTTCTGCATGAAGACACAGCAGCCCTCAACCATACCTGACACCCTCCAGCATAGAAAATATTGACTATATTACTGAACCTCATCAAGCCATCAATTTGTTCCAGATATTTAGCTCCTGGACTGCATGGCTGTGTCACCTCAAAATTTTATAGTACTGTCAACTGAATCACAGAAATCTGAATGGAATGTTGCATAGAAAACCACCAAGCTCAATGAACCTAAATAATAATACAGTGACTCAACTAGCACTAGCCAGCACTGCGAACCCCAGACAGTGACTCTAGTAACATAATTGCAAGATATGACATTATCACACATTTACTCTTGTTGATCTATGTTTTGATCATTCCTTGTTTTGTAGCAAACAATTTGAAGTAAAATTATTTGTTCCTGCAAGGGAGCAGGTGATGGATGGGAAACTGGAGACACTGGTGCAAGGCACACTGTTGCTGGGATAGGTGCTGGGATTGGTGTTGGCACATTTAATGCCTGAAACAACTGTATTATGACACCTTGGTAAATAATGGTGTTATAATATTTTTAGTGTTGGGACATATTAACTTGAAATAATATGCAATCCTAAGTAATTCTTGATAGTCATTCACAGTTCTTTTTAGTGGCTACCATGTGCTAGTGCTCTGATTAAAGAAAGATTTTAAATCTGTGTCCCATGTGATATTAACTATGTGAAATATAGTTATTTGAAAGCCTTTGAAAGATGTGAATAAACATCATTAGTTGTCCAGGGAATAGATAATTTTTTAGTTTTACACAAGGAAATGTATTACATTGTCTTAAGTGTCAATGAATATGTGCTAGAATTATTATTAGAGTACAGAAGGCAGCTCTGGTAGCTTTAGGGTAGATTTCCAGTTAGTTTGAGAGCGACTGTTCATTCATTTTTGTGTCACATTTTATTTTTATTAGCTACCACATACTAAAAAAATGCTACACTGAATAAGACACTGAATAAAACAACAGTCGCAATCTTTCATCAAAGCTGTTTACTTTTTATGCAATGAATACTAATTTTAATAATTTTCAATAATAATATATTATAATCTCCTTCTTTCCTCCAAAATGCACTCCTCACAGATGTAGAACCCAAGTCATAGAGAAGATAGCTATTGCCTGAGGAAATCTAGCTTGCTTGTAGCAAACTTGATATTAGAATCTGATTCATGGTTAGCCTCAACCCCACAGCTCACCCAAGATTATTGCACTTTCAGAAATGAGTTGTAACAAGCATGAAACATCAGACAAGTCTTTAGAATCATGGTTGAATTATGTTAAACAGCAAGTGAGAATGATTATACCCATATTTCTTAAGCTATTGTTTATGAAGATCTTGTCCAGATGTTGATTCTGAAGTCTGAAGTCTGAAGTGAGGTTTGAGATGCTGCGTTTCTCACAAGCCTCCAGGTGATGCTAATATTACTTGTCCTTAGGTAGATATATGGGATAGAACTGAAATCCTTTAGACCTTAAAGTTTAATCTGTTAGCAGTGTTCTTGCTAGTTTTATCAATGGAGAAGTTAAAGTCCTATTTTTTTAATAAATTCTGTGCTTTCCATAATGAAATACTGATGTGAAGATATGAGTTTCTTTTAAACAATATGCCCAGGAAAGTCAGAAAAAAACATTCTAGAGTCACACCACACCAAGTTCTCATTCCATTAACTAATGCAAGAAATAGAAAATCACATGACCCTGCTCAAAATAATAGAATGAGAATTTGAGCAGGGTCATGTGACTTTCTATTTCTTGCTTTGAACTGTTATGGTGAACATCCCCTCTCAGACCCTCTATCACCAGGCAAAGACCGTATCTTTGTGCTTTGTTTTGGGTACTAGGAAACAAATCCAGAACCTCATACGTGAGAGGCACGTGCATTCACGCTACCACTGAGCCACGTCTTTGGCCTAGGGCCTGGTCTTTGAAGTCAAGACCCAACCTGGGGCTGAAGCCTAACTAAGCACTTAATCCCAGGAGCCAGTTACCTCATTTGTTTGCATTTCTATTCCTTCATGTGTACTATGGATTTTAATAACCGATATTACTGGATGATTTAGATTAAATGATACAATGTACTCAAATAACATATTTTAGTATCAAGTATGGAGTCAAGTACTTAATAAAAGATATTGTTATTGTGATTAGTTGAGTTTGAATCTCATTCAGAGTTCCTATACTTGAGTTCTCACAAGTATAATACTAAAACCCGTATACTAAATAATTAAACTTTTAAATTTAATATTTAATTGAAATACTCTATAAACAAGGAATAAATTGCTAAATTAGTAATAATGAAAAATAAAATAATATAGACAATATAATAAATGGATTTACAAATAATATTTAATGTATTTAATGAATCAAAATTCTTATACGATAACTAAATAAATGCGCAAAACTAAATTGGTGAAATAGGCATAAAAACTAAATTGTTATGCATGTAACAATTTTTAGTAATTTAAATTTAAGTATGCAACATTCTTTAAGTAATTTAAATTTAGGAAATAAAGATTATTTAAAGAAATTTTATTTTCATACATGCTATTTGTACAATTGTTACTGTATTAGTGTTTTTTAATACTATGAGAACTCAGAAGATCTTGTAACCAGTTTCCTAGGGTAGTAGCAAAGATAACTTTTGCACTGAATCTTGAAGTTGAGACTGGAAAAGAGCAATTTGGTTTGAGTGATTTAGAGTGAGACTGTAGCCAATAGGTTTTGGGCTACAATGATTTGTTCTAGTTTGTGAAGAGCCCCTAAATCATGAACTATTATATGCAGACCGTGAGAAGCATAAGAAGAGGGTTTTGCACTTCAGGCATGTGATTATATATGTATGTTTTAAACAAGTCTGAAAGTGGGTAACTTGCTAAAAAATTCTTTAGTCTGATCTCTGCTTTCTTTGAGTTAACTGTTCAAGCAGCATTAAAAACTGCAGTGGTCTTTTATAATCATCCTGGCCTTTGAACAGGTAAGTCATGGTGAAATGGATTTTTCCCACTTCATCTTTCCTACTTGTTTTTAGTTAGTGGGCCGCACCCAGAAATGCTCAGGAGTTATTCCTGGCTTTGCACTGAGGACTTACTCTTGACAGTGCTCAGGGACCATATGGAATGCCAGAGATTGAACCCAGGCTGGCCATGTGTGGAACAAACACCCTACCCACTATACTTATTGCTCCAGCCCCTGAATATTTTTGTTTTAATCAATGAGTATTACATTTCACATTTCATTACAAGATTCAATATATTTTCTTTGAAAATAAAGCTGAATTGCTGATATAAACCATGTTTATATAATTGTTGATATTAAAGATGAATTGTTGATGTAAATAGGTAGGAAAGGAAAAAAAATGAAGCAGAAAAATGAAAGACCTTATTTACATTTATATTGTTAACTACTAGTTTATTATATTTAGAAAGTCTTCCCCTTAATCTGACCTTGAAAAAGAATGAGCTCTAAGTGTCACAGGACTGATTATGATTGACAGGTAAAATGTTGTGATGATGGAAGAAAGTTTAACTATCTTCCTTCATCAAGGGCTCACTCATGCAGGTGGAGAAGCAAAGGAAGCATTTTCTTTCAAAGGAAGGCTTCTAAGATTAGAATCAGATTAAATCCCACTTATCATTTCCAAGGGAATCACTTTGTGGGCTGTTTGTTGGCAATCAAATGCACTGATCTGCATAACTTTATAGACCTCTGTCACAGAAATAACATCTTCAATTCTTGTTCCATAACATATCATGCAAAAATAAATGGTAATTATATTTGACAGTTCCTTTCATCTGAGGCTCTTAATCTTCCAAACATTAATTAATAAAGATTCAAAACACCCTGTGAGGTAGGCATATATTACTCTGCTATTTTATGGATGAGGGAGATGATTAATAAGGAGATTAAGCAATTTGCGCATAACAAGGTGAGTTAGAAGGATCAGGAATCAAATTTCCACCCTCTGAGACAAATGCAGTAATTGCTAAACTAAGATAAAAAGCCTTTACTCCTCCTTTTGAAAGTGAACATAAAAAATTGTACTGTGGCTTTTCAATACCAATTCATCAAAAAAAAAATCAAGAGTTTACACACAAAAAATTTTAATGACAATTTTTTTTAGAATGAAAAGCATTATATTTACATGGACCAATTTGCTTACGGGTTAACTGAATTTCAGGATTGCAGTGTTTTTTGTTTCTCATCTAATTTGTGAATGTGTCAAATCATTTTAAAGAGGGCACGCAATTTGTTATTATTTAGAATATTTGCCAGCTCAATCTATTATGTTTTTACATATATGTCCTGTAATTTACACTTAACACAATACTTTGCTGTCTTACATAAGAAGACGATCAGAATACTTCTAGGGTATAGGATTCTGAGGCACATTTTTTTCTGAATATAATATAATACTTTATTGATCACTGATTGTGTGACACATACTTTGCTAAAGGTTCAATGTAAGATACATTTCTTTCTTGAACACTGTGACGAGTACACTATCGCCATGGAACAGATGTGGTGAAACTTAGCTTCTTCCAAAACTGCTTATGTGACCCTACTATGCTGAATATTGGTTCCTACTCAAAACAATGTATGATTAGACAACCTTCTTAAGGAGTAATGCTTAAAGTAATTTAAAATAGACAATGTTTTCTATTATTTAGAATCCATACAGATGAGCTTGGCAGTTCACATATTCTTTCTCTTTTTGACCTACAATTATGTCCATGGAAATTTGTAAGGCTTTTCCTGCTACTGGCTTAGATATATACTTAGTAGGAGGATTATAAATTGTTACAGCAAAGTATCATCTTTAAAATAGGTAGGGTGTTTGCCTTGCACGCGGCCGGCCCAATCCGCCCATGGGCCAGCCCGGATTCCATCCCGGCATCCCATATGGTCCCCGAGCACTGCCAGGAGTAATTCCCGAGTGCAGAGCCAGTAGAAACTCCCTATAGTAGAGTGGCAGTGTACAAAATCAATACCCAAAAAGTCAGTGGCCTTCCTATATGCAAACAGCGAAAGAGAAGAAAGGGACACTAAAGAAACTATCCCATTCACAATTGTGCCACAGAAAATCAAATACCTAGGAATCAGTTTGACAAAGAATGTAAAGGATAGAGCTCTACAAAGAAAACTACAAAACGTTACTTCAGGAAATAAAAGAAGACCTGAGGAAATGGAGACACATTCCCTGCTCATGGATTGGAAGGATTAACATTATCAAAATGGTAATACTCTCTAGTCCCTATAAAGATACCCATGATGCTCTTCAAAGAAATTGAACAAACACTCCTGAAATTTGTATGGAATAATAAAACCCCACGAATAGCTAAAGCAATCCTTGGGAAAAAGAAGATGGGAGGTATCACTTTCCCAAACCTCAAGCTCTACTACAGAGCAGTTGTAATTAAGACAGTGTGGTATTGGTATAGAGACAGACCCGTCAACCTATAGAATAGAACTGAATATCCTGAAATACACTCTCAAATATACAACCACTTAATCTTTGATAAAGGAGCAAAAAATATTAAGTGGAGCAAAGAAAGCCTCTTCAACAAATGGTGCTGGGAAAACTGGGTAGCTACGTTTTAAAAAAATGAACTTAGACCTCCTTCTAAAGCCATGCACAAAAGTCAGATCAAAATGGATTATAGATCTCAACATCAGACATGAATCTATAAGGTACATCAAAGAAAACATAGGAGAAACGCTCTACGACATCGAAACTAAAAAATATCTTTAAAGATGACTCACCACTGACCAAGCAAAAGGAAGCAAAGATAAACAAATGGGATTATATAAAATTGAAAAGCTTCTGCATCTCAAAAGAAACGGTGACCAAGATACAAAGACAATCCACAGAGTGGGAAAGGATATTCACCCAATACCCATCTAACAAGGGGTTAATATCCAGGCTATATCAGGCACTGGTAGCACTCCACAAGAAAAAAAGCCAACTCCATCAAAAATGGGGAGAAGAAATGAACAGAAACTTCAAAAAAGAAGAAATTCGAATGGCCAAAAGGCATATGAAAAGTGCTCTTCATCTTTAATCATCAGGGAGATGCAAATCAAAACAACAGTGAGGTACCATCTCACACCACAGAGACTGGCACACATCCAAAACAGCAAGAACAACTGGTGCTGGCGTGGGTGTGGGGAAAAAGGGACTCTCATCCACTGTTGGTGGGAGTGCCTACTGGTCCAGCCCTTTTGGAAAACAATATGGGCATTCCTCTGAAAACTAGATATTGACTCCCATTTGAATCAACAATAGCACTCCTGGGAATATACCCGAGAGACCAAAAAACACATAGCAGAAACACTATCTGTACTTCTTTATTCATCTCTGCGCTATTCACTATAGCTAGAATCTGGAAACAACCTAAATGCCCGAGAACAGAGGACTGGCTAAAGAAACTGTGGTTCATCTACACTATGGAATACTATGCGGCTGTCAGAAAAGATGAAATTATGAAATTTACCTGCAAATGGATGGACATGGAGACTATCATGCTGAGTGAAATTAGTCAGAAGGAAAAAGACAGGGATAGAATGACTGCATTCATTAATAAGATATAAATAGATACCAGTGTTTTACTAAATGTGGGAAATGGTAATGGCAGATTAAAACTCACCATTGAATATACACAAAGAGACTTAAGTGATAAACTATAAATATCTGCAGGGGTAGCCACAATGTGTAAAAGAAGAGGGAGAGAGAGATGCAGAGACAGAGAGAGAGACAGAGAGAGAGAAATAGAGGATACTGGGGTTCCTACTATTGAGGCAGCCTGAGGCTGGGCGGGGAGGGGGGGTACATTGGTGGTGGAAATGGGGCACTGGTGGAGGGATGGGTGCTGGTATACTGTACTACCAAGAACAAATTATGAACACCTTTGTAATTGTCATTCCCATGACCTAATATAATGGTTTGAGGCTCTTTATGTTCCTGTAGCAAGCCGATGCCCCTGGCTCTACTGGCATGAGACAGGACATATGGAGATATTACTGGTGCCCGCTCTAGCCAATAGATGATCATCGGGAAGATCGTTATCGAGATCGTGTAATTGTATGTCTCACGGTGGTATAATAAAAAAATTTAAAAAAATTAAAAAAAGAGAGAAAGACACAGAGAGATACAGAACGAAAAAAAAAAAAAAAAAAAACTCCTGAGCATTGCCGCAGTGTGACCCAAAAAGAAAAAAAAAGGAAAATGTTTCCCTGATCCTTAGTCTTCACAGAGTAAGTTGACAGTAAACATTCTATTTCAGGCTCTTCCCTCTGCCTCTCTTCCCACATCCAGCATCTCCCCAGGGTACATTCTTGTAAATAGTTGTAAAGGTTCATTTTGGTGTTTTAAAGCTTTTTCTTGTCTACATTTAATTTTGATTTCCTTTATCATTTTTTTCAAAAATATTCTTTTCTCTGTGAAACACTGACAGTATCCACTTGCTTCTGGTCATGATGACCTTCCAACTCTATTGCTATTTACCTTTAGGTTCCATTTTGGATTTCTCTAAAGGTTATTTGTTTTGCTTAAGGGCCGACAAATGATGTGTTTCAGAAGTGACATTTTGACTTGTAGGGCCAGGCAATCTGGACATGGAGAGTGTTTCTATAAAGTCCAAGTTTTTCTGTGTTTCAATGTTGTCATCTTAAATGCAGCATCTGTAGCATAAAACTGCCAAAGAGGGTCATATTTTTTTATTTTTACCAATAATTCTAGGCGACTTGCTTTAGCCCAGATCCAACAACTTGGATTATTTACTGACTTTCTATTAAATAGGGTCATTCTTTTTGAACACCAAGATTTGATGTTGTATGAAATATCTCTTTGGCACTGCCACTTAAAAATGCACATATATGCTATTCCAGAAAACAGTCTTCTTGAAGAACAAGTTGGAAATTTAATGACAGCTTTAACTTTAATTTAAGACATTCACAGAATTACACTAGCAAAAAAAGAATTCACCAACAGCTGCATGTCTGAGAGACCAAGGGACTGATTACATCTGTCACATGGACAACATCTAACTCTTTGAATGGTAGGTGTGTACTACAGCTTGTAGTAAGTCTGTTACCAGATGAGCCAACTTCAAAGATAGTGGTGGGTGGAGACAATTTTTGAAGGTGGGGGAACATCAAAGCTTCAGAGAAGCTGGGGTTACTCTTCTTTTAATCATATACATTTACTCAATACAAAGATATTTTGAGATATGTTGACCTAATATTTATTTACCATTTTTGTGACATTAGTATGCAAAGACAAATTAAATAGTACAAATCAATTGCATTTATATTTTAAACAGAAGTGTACTTCAAATGCAAATAGGAGACATCCTGTCCACAAGGATATTTAGCCAATTGCTGGATGCATGTGGTTGCAAAGAGGATTGAGCATTATCCAAGAGGCACAGATGGGATGATTTAGGCACAAACAACTTTTATTTTGTTACTTCTGTGTAAAATCTTGGACATACCTGCCTTTGTAAAAATTATATTCTTGACATACATATAAAAAGTCTTAGATATACATCAAGACATTATCTATAAAGTAGTTTCTTGGCTAATAACTAAGGTCATTACACTTTAATATATTGCAGATTCATATTCTTTACAGATTTGTTATAATTTAAGAGCTAAATGTTGAAAGTTCCTAGTTTCAGAGCTTTTATTTAAGATTTCTATTAAAAACATTTCCTATATGATTTAAAGCAGTAATTTCTAGCATTGTTCCCTTTCATTTTTTAATGCCTATGTGCTGTGCACTAATGTCAGCTTAAAGAGTGCTTTTAATATTAGGAAACTCTTATGCTTGAAATGTTCTAAATTTTTTTCCCTGAGCTCCCCAAGTACCCAAAAAATATTTAGTTGGATACTAATATTACATTTTGAAATTTTGTTATTAAGTTATTAATCATTTTATCATTTTATCATTAAATATTTTTCTCTAAGCAAATTATTACGGTTCAATTTATGTTTGTGGTCTACCTTTAGTAACATGTAAGATTTTTAAATATGCATATTATACTGTTTGGATTTATTTTTCTACACCTGATTTATTTTTAAATGCTCTACATTGTTTCTTACAATTTTTAAGTTTTAGTGGACTTAAAAAAATTTTATGATATCACAGTTTTAAGCCACTTAAAAATCTTAGACTAAGTAAAGAAATGAATAAGATGAAACATACTGAAGTGTTAAAAATGTCTAGCAAACTCATGAGGCAAATGCCACAACCTTAACTCTACCTTTCTGCACAGATAAGACAAGGTTACCTAGATTTCCAAGGGGTAAAGTGGAATTATAAATAATATTACTATAAACGATTAACTCATCCAGGTCATAATGAGGATAATTATTTTTGTGCATCTTTATCCCTCTGGGATATGAAATAATTGTCATTGCTTTGCCAAGAAACATTTAAATTTTGTTATTGGTTGAAACAAAATTTAAGTCTTTGTCTGGTTTCATTCAATGTATCCAAATGTAGAGAGAGATACAGCGAAGGTAACACCCAGATTCACATGTACTAAGGGATTCCAAATAATGCCCTAAATGACTATTTTGGAGCTCAATTACATGCAGGTGCTAGGAGGATTTATGCTGTGAATGCCTGAAATACTTTCTCCACCGAGGGGAGATTATTAAGTACTAGTGAGCCTGAGTGTTTGGTGCCAATACTAACCATTAACATTTGGCTCCAAGCCATGACTGTCTACTCTGCAGTGGATTCTGCCACCAAGGGGAAGGTCATTAAGGGCTGTTCTTTATTCTCGTTAGTATGTTCCAACATAATTAACAGAAGTTGTTCACCAGATGGTTTCCTTCCTGTCAGCAAGTACCTCCAGCTTAATGGGCTATGCAGGATTCTTTACTTTAAGTGGGTGAGGCGGGAAGCAAATTTAAAATATATCATCTTTGATCCTCCCACTTCTAATTAGTTCTAAAGGTTTTAGATAATAATGTAAAGAGGGCAGGAAAATGAAATCATTCTGAAAAATCAAAGTATCACAGAGGGTAATGGAAATGTTATACATACCATGCGGGTATTTCCTTTATGCCAGATCTCTGTCCCATTATCAAGAAAAGTTCAGAAACTATTGTCAGCCTCCTACTGAAGCACATTTCTGGAGCCTTAGAACTAGGATAGATTTAACATTTAATGGTAATTCAATAAATGTGGGGTTTTTTTTTAGTTCCTTCTGATCTCAAAATTATACTGGGTACTTGGATATAACTGCAAGAAGACCTTGCCTCTCTTGTATATAGACTAACGGAGACATCTGGCTATGAAACTAGGCAATTTACAACTTATAAAATATTGGTTTCTAAACCCAGTGCCATTGATTCATGATCCTGTTTAGGTATGAATTCTCTTGGCATGGCATTGGGAGAAAAGAGGATTTGCCCCAACACGGTCATAGTTGTTTAATTTCCACTACCAGGGTTTCGTTAGAAAGAGCTGTATGTGTTGAGGTCGAGAGAGAGAGAGAGAGAGAGAGAGAGAGAGAGAGAGAATACAAGAGGTAAGGTACTTGCTTTGCAAGCAGCCAACCTGGGTTTGATCCCCAACATTACACATGGCTGTCTGAGGGCTTCCAGGAGTGATCCCTGAGTACAGGGTCAGTATAAGCCTTGAGCACAGCCAGGCATCTCAAAAAGAAGTTGGATATGTATGCTACCCCTGGTCAATTAAATGTGAAGGCTGGGTTTATTGGCAGCTTCTGGGGATGTATTTCTTGTGCCTGAGAAATCCCTGGAACATAAGGCCCCTTTATCTTATATTGCTAATATGTAATACTTTTAATCATCTAGTTATATTGGTCAGAGCACAATAAATTATATCATGGTTCCCCAAACTATTTTCTCTTTAAATTTGTTGCAATACAATAATTTTATTATAAGGAAAATAGTAATTTCCTATTTTTATTCCTTATCTCAAAGACCATTATAACAATCTTCTAAATAGCTTAAGATAGAAATCATCCACTTTATATCTTATGGGAAAATGGAAACTCAGACTCAGGCGATGCACCTTAGATAAAGCTCTAGGTTTCAGGGCTGGAAATACAGTTCAATGATAGATCACTTGACCTGCATGTGTGAGACCCTGGGCCAGTCCTTGCCACTGTAAAAAAAAAATTCCCTCAAGCTTTAGTTTCACAAATGAATATTTTCTATCACCTCTGTTGCTTTTTCCTGTAGCACTCAAAACAAAATCATTACTCACAAAGACTGGAGATACAGTGTAAAAAGAAAATTAATTTTCTTTATTGTCTTTTGAGATGACTTGTGTTGTTTTGAGCTTTCCCTGGAATTTTAAACTCAGCTGTACTTTCTTTCTGCTTAGACAGAGCTTTCTTTTTTTTTTTTTTGTCTGATGATGTGATGTACCTTTTAAAATCTAGCTACGCAATTAACCATCAGGAATGGTTTCAGAAAGTTTTAAGGAACAGTGAATTTCTTGTCTCATACATTACTTTCTGCCACTCTAACCAGGATGTACTGAAACAGTGATGGATGTGCTCAAAAGCTGAGTTAGTTTCAGTCTTAATCATATGCCACAGTTCAGTAATTAAGACAATTTTGAGCATGTGCTTTACCTGTTAGAACTCCTATCACAAGGATCCACCTGCAGGGTCACCTTTCTCTGAATGGCTCAACTCTGGGTTTGAGTAGTGGTTTTAGATTTTAGACTTATTTAGTCATATTATTGATTCATCATAGCAGTCTTGGGAATAGTGTGTGTCTCTCGTGGAGCTCAAATGAAAGTCCAGGAATTAAATTTCATTGGCCTTAACTTTCCTTTTGTTACATTGTGGTCAAGATTATGATGAAGAATTAGAATTCTTCACTTTGAGTAGTATCATAGATCCACCTCAATATGTCCCTCCCATGGGCCATGGACTTGGCCATATAATTCTTTCAGGGAATGTGATACAAGGATATTGCACACTTGGGCTTGCCTCCTGCATCCCTGATTTATGCCATGAGAATAATTTGTCTCGTATGTCAGACTTATTTGTAAAAGGAGGATGAAAGACAGAGCAACCCTGGAATAGTAGACTGTATCACTTAAATCTTGCTCTAATAATGTTGTGTAACAAGTTATTTCAAAACTCAGTGGCTTATAACAAGCATTTTTTTTCTTGCTTACAATGTTTCTGTGGGTAGCTGAGATTTGGTTGACAAAGATTAGGCTTGAACTGTGTTGACTTCAGGTAGATGCTTTTAAGGGTCTCTTCAAAAGTTTTTTTTTTCTGTTTACAGAAATAAACCTTGGAAACAAAGGTCTGTTCTTCACATAGCCAAAGGCAGGAGACAGTAAGAGCGTAAGCCTAACAGCAAGTAACACTCAAGTTTCTTCTCTATTTTAACCATCCACTGAAACCAACATCATCTAAACTTCACCTTTAACAGCCACATCTTAGCCATCTGTAGAAATGTAAGCAATACATTTCTACAAGTTGCTGTTGTTATAAGCCATTGAATTTTGGAATAATTTGTGGCCTGGTATTATTAGATCAAGATTATATTAGATTATATTAGATTATATTAGATTATATTAGGTATCATTAGACCTAATATAATGGTTTGAGGCTCCTTATGTTCCTGTAGCAAGCCGATTCCCCTGGCTCTACTAGCATGAGACAGGACATATGGAGATATTACTGGTGCCCGCTCTAGCAAATAGATGATCAACGGGAAGATCGTGATCGATTATTAGATCAAGAGTTGACTGATAAGTTTTCAGTAACCCATCATGCTCACCCCTAAGATAGGGGATTGAGATGCGACTGTTGAAGTCTAAATTGGGAGTTTATCTGCTGGAACCTAATGGTAGAGTGTGAGTCACCTTTGGTATAAAAGTCTAAAGGGGGAGACAAATTAACTGTATTTTTGGGTGGAGGACCACACCCCATTGTGCTCAGGGATTATGCCTGGCTCTGCATTCAGAGATCACTCCTGACAGGGCTTTGGAGACCACATGTGGTGCTGGTGATTGAACCCCTGGTGTAACATGTAAGAGAAAATTGCCTTGTCTACTGTACTTTGGCTACAGCTCCTCCTACTCTACTTCCTAATAGAAATGTGTCTTTGCTAGGTAATATTCCTTCTAGGTGTCTTTGGTCTATGTGTAAAATGACACATCAATATAAGTAGGATTGTTAGCTTCAGAAATAAGAGATGTAAGACCTTTCATTCAGTAAGTGTTAGCTATTTTAATATCAGAGGTGTAATTTTTATAAGTAATATTATTAATACAATTTGTAGAATTTTAGGAAAACATCTTTGTCCTCATATACACTGTGCAAGCTTTTCCTGTCTGGTTAACCAATGCTTGGGGTCCTCCCAGGATAAAACACTGTCCCATCACCTTTAATAGAAGGAATTTTTACCGAGCTATTAGGGTGAAGTTCAATTGCCACTTCCTCCATAAGCCTTTGCCAGATTCTCCTGTGGCAAATAATTTTCTCTGTGGCTTCTTTTTACTGTAAGTTTCCTGCCTTTATTGTTTATTTGCCTAAGTATATGCCTTTTAAACTGTAAGCCTTCGGGGCTAGAGAGATAGTATGAGGGTAAGGCATTTGTACATGACTAATCAGGGTTCATTCCCTGGCTCATGGTCCCCTGAGCCCTACTAGGAGTGATTTCCAAAGTGCAGAGCCAGGGGGTAAACTCTGAATACTATTGGCTGTGCTCTTCCCCACATAAGTTAAAAATCTGATAAACTATAAGCTATAAATAAAATATATATACACATATACATATATATCAGCGAGCACACCCAGCTACACTCAAGGATTACTCCTGGCTCCATTCTCAGGGATCACTCCTGGCAGGTATCAAAGAACCATATATGGTAACAAGGCTTGAACCTGGTCAGCTGCATGCAAGGCAAGTGTCTTAACCCTTATAAAATAACTCTAGCTCCCAAAGAAATACTATCTTCTTTTATATATCTAAATAAGATCATATGAATTATCTTATGCACATTGATAATCCCTTTAGTGCTTTGAATATAGAGATATTAAATAAGAATTTATTGAGTTAAGTGCTATTTTGAGAGATCTGAATTGAGGGACTAGAGAGAGCACAGTGTGCAGAGTACTTGCCTTGAGTGCTACCCACCAGGATTTGATCCCTGGAATCCTATATGCTCCACTAAGCCTCTCCAGGAATGATTCCTGAGCACTGCCAGGGATGAAAGAAAACCCCCAATTTTTTTAAGTATCATAATTGAATTAAATTGAAGTGAAGCCTCTTCCACTGAGGGGGTCAAGAACATAAAATTCTGCTGTTAATTTCACTAACAGGAGAGCAGCCTTCTTCCTAAAGACTGATTTGCCTCAAGTAATGATTGGTAAGAAGACTTTATTCAGGCTTTTGAATTGAGAGTTAACAAGGATTTGAAAAGTTGTGGGATGCCAACAAAATACTAGCATAAAACTGATCTGGATACTTAAATTCTTTGGTTATCCTAATACTTAAGTTCTTACATTGAGCATGTGGCCTGTACCATGTGATGACACTAAATAAACTGGTAGAGCAACTTGTTCCTCTACTCACCTACTTTGGGCAGTCATCTCTAGAGAGTATCAAATCCTTAGCAAAGTTGTTGGCCTCCATCTAAGCAATTTCAAATTACCTACTGGGGTACAGTCAGTGGGATATCAGGTTGCTTCCTGTGTAATATGCAGATTTAAACCAACAACCACAAGAGCCTATCTTTGAAGCATAAAATACTTGGACATTAAAACCTCTTTTTTGGCATGGTGCCTGAGGTCAGAAATCTGCATTTTCAGCACACTTCACATGGGATTTCTCAGTGCACATGGCCTGAGTCCCACATTCTCACTCAACCTTCAAGCATGCAGTTTTGCTGGAAAGAGTGTTTCTGAGAAGCTCTTTATACTAAAGAGTTTGCTTTACTAGAAAGGGAGAATTTAAAAAAAAACAAAAAATAAAAGACTCTCTACCAGGACTACCTGGGAGAAAGTTCTCTTCTTGCAAAAAAGAGTGTAGATACCAGGGACCAGAGTGGGTATCCTGTTTGCCTTGAATACGGCTGACCCAGGTTCGCCTCCCCAGAATCCCATATGGTCCCCAAGCACTGCCAGGAGGGATTCCTGAGTGCAGAGCCAGGAGTAACCCCCTGAGTATTGCCAGGTGTGACTCCAAAAAAGGTTTGCTAGGACCCCATCCAGGGTGTAGCCCTGGATTTCCAGCAATACTGAAACTTAAAAACCCAGTCTGTTGACTGAATATCACTGGGAATGATTGTGTGTCTGTCTGTCTGTCCGTCTGTCTGTCTGTCTGTGCATCTGTCTGTGTCTGTGTCTGTGTGTGTGTAGGGAGCGATGGCACTAAGCACTTTTTTAAGGCTGCTTCTTTTCTCCATATGAAAAAAATTACTAGAAAGTAAGCAATCGAATATAATATTCGATCATTTTAAAGGGAGTGGAAAAAGCAGTCACCTCTCCTTTCATGTGTGGGGAATGGGACTAGCAAGGAAGGGTCCCTATTAATGCAATTATGACTGAACTCTGGACTATAGTACTGTGAATTACCCATGGCACTTCTTCAGTGCAGAGGACCTCCTGAGCTACAACCAGTGCTACTCAGAAAGGCTTCCAAGAGCTGCTTCCAGCAATGTTCGGGGGACAGGGAATACTAGGAATTGAGCCTGGCTCAGGTGCATGCCTGGTCAATCTGTCATACTATCTTCTGGTCCCCTGCCCACATCTTTCTTCTTGAAAGACTGTGAAATAAACAGGAAGAGACTGAAGGACATTGTTGGGCCAGTAGCATGTGGGCAGGCAAAATCGTTCACTCGCAAGCCTTGCCAACAAAAAACAACATCATTAGTTCTTCTTCCACAACTCTGGGACCTTAAGATAATTTATTCTGACACTGTCATTGATCAAGAGGGAAGCAAACTAAAGAGATAGGAAGCTTGAGGAGCTCACACACTTCCTTTACATAGCTAGGTCTTGACTTGGTTAGATCCCTTACATATACTTTCCCCTTCGTGTTCTTGTAAAATAAAATCACTGCTTCCCCTCTGAGACCACTTACCTGATCACTTGATCACTTGATCACTTGAATCCCGTTATTCATCGATTTGCTCGAGCGGGCGCCAGTAACATTTCCATTGGACCCTATCACGTGCCAATGTAGCCCAATGGCATCTGGTTGATTCAGGAATATGAAGAGCCTCAAACCGTTCCTTCAGGGTCTTAACAAGGAAGTCTGACCATCTTGTAGGTGGGCGGCCACGTGATCTTTTGACATCCTTTGGGATCCAGTCGGTAACAGCTCTTGTCCAGCGGTTGTCTCCAAATCGCATTACATGTCCAGCCCATCTGATTTTCGATGCCTTGGCAAACGAGACAGCGTCCCTGATTCTGGAATAGCGACGGAGGTCAGAACTCTGGATTCCTTCACTCACTTGAGTGAGACGTGATATTCCAAGCATAGCTCTTTCAATGCCTCTCTGGGAGACCCGAATAGCATTCTCATCCTGCTTTCGTAGGGCCCAGGTCTATGAGGCATATGTTAATGCAGGGAGAACGGTGGAGTCGAAGAGATGTGCCCGAGCCTGAGGTTCTTTGTCCTTTTAGCTATTTCTTCAATGCCTTTGAAGGCATTCCATGCCGCTCTCTTCCTCCTGCGCAGCTCAGGTTTTAGGTCGTTCATCATGTTGACTTCTCGACCTAGGTACACATAACTGCTGCATTCAGAGATGTTTGTTCCATTGAGAGTGAATGGGGCCTCAGGAACTAGTTCATTTCTCATGAACATAGTTTTCTTCAGATTCAGCTGTAGACCTACCTTTCCACATTCTCGGTTAAAGTCAGCCAGCATTTGTGCCGCTTGGCTAATGTTTGGTGTTATTAGAACGATGTCATCAGCGAAGCGGAGGTGGTGTAGTTGCCGACCATCTATCTTCACTCCTATTCCTTCCCATTCTAATTGTCTCATGATGTTCTCGAGGGTGGCACTGAAAAGTTTTGGTGAGATGGTATCACCCTGTCGAACCCCTCTTTTGACATCAATGATCACTTCACAATATTTTAAAATGTCTAAAGAGGCCCAAAGGTACTTAAGTGGTGACACAAATGAATGTGTTCATTCAGTGTTTTGCCTCTATTGTCTTTAACAGAGTTCAAATGGCAGTGATCAGAAATATCTAGTCAGAGACAGCAAAATTGGTAAACGTGAGAAGGGATAAGTGAAGTCTAGGATTCTGACTCAGGTCTTACTCCAAGTTCTGTGATCAGAGATCACTCTTAGTGATCCCTAGAGCTTGGAGGACCATATAGGGTATCATGGATCAAGTCTAGGTCAGCTACATGTAAGGCAAGCACTCTACTATTGCCTCAGCCTCCAGGGAATCTAATTGTAAAGTCAACTTGTCCTCATCTGCATGATGAAACCACCCAGGATTTTACCCTTGAGTGAATTTCCTGAAGAGGTTTCTAAAAAATTACCAAAAGTCTGCTCTTTATTGTTTGTCTGCTTTGGCTTCCTGCCCAACCCCAGATTTCAGCTCTTCTGAGACTTGACATAGTATAAGCACCCCTGCTCAGTAGGCAATACGCTCAAACTGGATCATTTGTTCTAGTATGAGAAGTCTTTTTCGGAACTACACCCTGGCCACCTGCAGGTCTCTTTTGGGTTGCTCTTGGGAGACTCTCTTGTACTTGGGTAACATCTATTGAATAGTAGAAGAAAGTAGGTGAGAAGAGGGTGGGGTTGGAAGTGAAGCATCTGTGGACCTAGCATGTTAGGGTTATGAACAACACATCTTGGTTGGGTGGAGCGAATACTGGAAAGGAGAACTTGGAACTGGAGGAGTAAGTACTTTCTGCATGTGAGTGTAACTATTTTGGTATCTTTTGTGCATTGGAATGTTTTTAGCTCTAAGCAACAGGAAAACCAAGTCAAGCTAGCTTGTATAATATGGCTACATAGAAGAATAAAGTCCGAAATAGAGGTGGGCTTCAGTTTTAGTAGATCCAGAAGTTCAGTGATGTCATCAAGGACTTAGCATCTTTTCATCTTCCACAGTGCTGTCCACAATGTCAGTTTAATCCTAAGACAGTTCCTCTTGGGGCTGTGGGATGGCTGCCAGTAGCAATCAGCAGGGGAGTGTCTGCTTTCCTGTTGCTCTCTCTTAAGAGAGAGAAAGCACTTCTTCAGAAGCCTCCGGAAAATCTTTCTTTGGACACATGCCCATTCCTAAACTAGTCACTGTCACGGGGGATAGGATAACCCTCACACCCATCAGATTTACCCTTTGAGCTACCGGCAACTCTGTGAACTGCTTTGATACTATCCAAGAAGACAGGGGTGGTATGGATATTGCCCATCAGCCACAGCACCCACCAAACCCTCCCAACACCTAGAGAGTAAACTGCACATAGCTAATGTCAACAAGTCCTTGTTGACTGAAGTCTGGGTTATGAGGTGAATTTCCTATGGATAGAATTAAGTCCAGGAAATCTCTAAAGACAGATGATGGCTCCAAAAGGCCTCTGGGCTGCGAGCTAGAGTTGTTGGACCATTTTGTGGGACACCCAAAACTCACTAACTTTTTGTGAGTTTTGGGCGTCCCATATGCAAAGCGTAAGTAATCCCTGGAGCATATATTGTATTCATTTCTCCCTTAAATGTATAAATATTTTCTCTTATGTCTATACAATTTGTATCTACCATTAGAAAATTTATAAATATATACAAATATATATATACAAAATCCCTTTTCCCTATAGTTCCAAAGTATTGTTTTAAGATTAACTAGATATAAGTGCATATATATGTATGTATATATATATAGCAGTTTCTTAGAAATAAAGAAATATGCATCAACATTTCGTGTTTTGTAACAAGATAGAAAATTTTCAAGTACGTGAAAATCATATTTTAAGACCAAAACTTCCTGCTTATGATAGGTAACAAGAAAGAACTACTTTTATTATCTGAGTCAAAAAAAAAATAAGGGAGCTCCAAGCAGTTTTGGAAGCCACCTTTGCCTCTGAGTTGTGGGCCATTTGATTTAGTAAGGGCACAATAGAACCTCATTTGTTTGCTTCTCTTTTTGCTCTTGGGGATTTGAGCTTTCTGGAGCTATTGCTGCAGTATCAGAAATTCAAATCTTTTATTAAGCTCATCAGATGGCCGGCTCTCTGTACTGGGGCCAGCATGCATTGATCTGTTATCACGATTCTCTTCCAGTATTTCTCATAGCAGTTGTTTTCAAACATATTCTTGGGTTCATACTTAAAGTATTAGGTTAATATATTTGCTTGTTCAACTACATATTGATGTGCAATCTTAATTACCACCAAGCCTTAACACATTTAGGAGGCCTGGATCCAGGAATAGCTCTAAGCTATGCTTCATCCAAGGACATTATTTAGTCATGCTGCTTCTAGGTGATCTTCTGTGACCTAGGGGCTCGCTCTCTCTCTCTCTCTCCCCTTCATGTTTTCATAAATATATGAAAGTGATAAATATATATACGTATATATGTATATATATTTATCACTTTATATATATGTATATATACTACTCCCCACACTTGTTTTTTTAATTTATTATATTAATTTCATTTGGTTTGGGGTTCACACCTGACTGTATTCAGTGCTTACTCCTGGCTCTGGACTCATGGATTATTCTTGGCAGGCTCAGAGATTTTCCCTGGGTCAGCCACATTCAAAGCAAGAGTTCTACCTACTCTACTATCCTTTTGGCCCCCACATTTATTTTATTTTAAAGCTCTTCATTACACGAATGATGAACAAGCTCGCAAAAGTCTTCCTATTGGACTTCTTTGCCTCCAGCTTCCCAGGTTCCTTGGGGAAGAATAACTTAAAGTTACTACAGGTACTAACTTCACAAGATTTTCCTAAGCCCAACAGTAGATTTTGTCTAGCATCTACTTCCTTTTCACCTCTCCTTCATCATGGCTTTTCAACTCAGTGTTTTAGCAACAGTCCTAGTATTTCCATTTCTAGATTTCCCCTTCTTCTATTATGATGCTCCTTGTTTATTCCATGTACCTGTAAATTACCAAGAAAAAAAACCACATATAAATTAAGTATATAATCTATATTATATAAACTAAGGGTATAAAATGATTAAATTTTTGGTCATGGTGATTTGCAGTACCGTCAATGATAGTATTTCATGCATACAACATTCTGATACTCCCTCCCCAGCACCCCCCGCACCCCCTCCATTAGACTATTCAGTTCCTTCCAGCACTGTCTCAACTTTAAATCCCTGCTCCTTCCCATCCCCTTTTCTCATCATGGTAAGCTCAGTTCTGTAGTTCACAAATTCTGTTGCTTTGGGCCATTTTTGATTCTTGTACTATGCTTCTTGATTCCCCACATATGAGAGACACATTCTGTATCTGTCCCTCTTTTACTGGCTGATTTCATTCAGCATAATGTGGTCAATACCAAGGAGTATTGTAGATGAATTATATGAAAAGAATGTGCTTGGCCCTTAATGAGGTTGTTAGACTGTCCTTTAAAGTGATTTTTAAAATATAAAGGGAATTTTTCTCAAATTTAGATTTTAATGGGATTTTTCATTCCCACCTTAATGAATGATAACTCTTCTTGTTCTACATCATCATCATCACCAGCATTTGGTGTTATTAATGTTCTGAATTTTACAGTTTTTATCAGTAGTATCTAGATTTTTAAAAAGTATTAGTTTCCCTCATGCTAATGATGTGGTACATTTTCTTATATATTTGTAACCGGTATATCTTTTTTTTTTGTTCTTTTGCTCAGGGGTTATTCCTGGCTCTGCAATCAGGAATCACTCCTGGAGGTGCTTGGGGGACCATATGGAGTGCTGGGGATTGAACTCGGGTCAGCTGCGTGCAAGGCAAATGCCCTACCCGCTGGACTATCACTCTGGCCCTGTATATCATTTTTGTGAGGTGTCTGTTACAGTGTTGTTTACTTACTTCGAGGGGTATTTTGATTATGTGTAGAAATTTAGACATGATTATCATTTTTAGTGGTGTCATTCTTTTGCATCATTTTTCGATTCTTTGTTGTGTTAATCTTTTTGAAAGTATGACAACTTTTCATTTATTTTATTGCTTTGAAGATTTTCTTGTCTTCAGGTCTTTTTTTTTAATTTGTAAGCTTTACTAGGATTTATCTAGGTGTAATTTTGTATTTATTGGACTTGGACTTTACTCCAATTGCACAGATTTCTAAATTTTTCTGCAATGCATCAAGTCCTGTTTTAATGTATATTTTATTTTAACTATTATTTTCTGAATTTAATCTGCTTTTATGCTGTATCATTAAGGTATGTGTTATATTCTTACTTCTGCCTTTTACATATGTTAATTCCATTGATTCATCTTTTCAAAAGATACAATTTTATGTCATAATATGACATTCTGACTTTTATAATTTTTAGTACATTAATTCATTTGTTTAATGTCAATATTTCGTTTATTTAATATCCAGGTCCTCTGTAAATATGTGTTTTCCTACTTTGTCTGTAGCTCAGTACTTTTTTAAATAAACATTGGTTATTGTAAAATATGCTGTAGAATATATGTATGATGTTATCTTTTTCCAAAGAGAATTTGGTTTTTGATAAGTAGGTACAATAAAAGTAAATAGCTTAATTCATAGGGTCCTGATCTGAATCAGAACTACTCAGTTATTGTAAAGTTATTTATTTCTTTCTATTCTGCCTTTCTTTCAAGGGTAAAATTCTTTGGGAGACTTCAAAGCTTTACAAACTTTATGGAGAACCCCACCTGAAAGGGTTGGCCACCTGATGGGGTGACTGACTGGGAGCCTCGGAACACCGCAACTATCAAGGAAAACTCTGAGACTGGACCTATGCAAAAGCAAGGGTTTTTATTATTTGAGCATGCTCAGGCTCAGAGCATGACCACAAACAGTCAGCGGCTGAGAGCCCCCGAGCCCTTTCAGGGGGGATCTTTTAAGAGATAATTCCCGCCACTACAGAGAAGCCCACGCATAACCATCCAATAGATTTAAAACATTACATCAAGGTCTGCGCAGTCAGCCAATCACTTTGCAACAAGTTACCATCATCAACCAATCGGGTCACACTCAATACTTCTTTCTTTATTTGGTGCGGCTAGGCACACATGCGGGATTGCAGGTCAGCAACGACTATGTGTACGTGCAGGAATGCAATTCAGGCCAGATATCAGGTTCTGGGCAGGGGTCTCCCCAACCTCTAACAGGAATTTGTTCTGGGCCTTTTGTAGATAGCAGGATGAAAAGGTCACTTAGGCCCTAAATTGGTAACTTTCCATGAGTAGGCCTGCCCTGGTTGGGGAGGGGTTGCTGCCTTCTTTCACTTGTCTTCTTTCACACCTTGGTGGGATCTGTACTCCAATTTTAACCTTCTTGATCCTAGGAAACTACTGATTGTTCCAGTTATCCTTTACATTCTAGTTACAATCTCTACCCCTAAACTTGTACCACTTATAAATACATCCACAGGAAAAAAAAATACATTTGAAAAAAAAACAGTAAAATCCTTGACTTGCTTTAATGTCTTTCCCTTTTCTCTAGGATTTTAAATCTCATAATCTGGCTGCTGTAATAGTCATGAACTGCAATATTTATTCCTCATAACTATGAAACAGCTGACGATATACTGTTTCTCAACGTCATTGTTTTTACTGTTTCTCAATGTCTTTAGTGCATAAGACTTCAGCAAGTGTATCAAAAGGAAAACAGAACAACTGTTTCTCAACATTGCATCTAGTGAATTGAGGACAGGGAGAGAGCTGGTTTTTCTACAATGTACCAAATAACCTTCTACAGCAAAGTATGATCTAGTCATTAGTAATGTTAGTAATGCTGATGTTAGCATACTCTGATTGCAAAGTTTCACTGCAAAATAAAAATTTTAGTCAGCATCAGGTTGTGTGCAGGTTAAACTGTATTGTGCAGGTTAAAATGACCGAAGTTAGACCTTCAGTGAATTGTTAAATGTTGGTTTTGTGAAAGGATAATTAGAAAAGACAAATAAAACCTCAAATGAGGGCATGTTGATATCTACCCTAAATTGAAAATATTCAATGTATTAAAAGTTCCCTCAGCTAGACACTTGGATCATCCCATATTATGGATTTCTGTAGAAAACTCAGGCTAGTTCATGCTGATGGTAACTTAGATTTTTAGTAAAATGCAGTACATTATAGTGAGAATCCAGCATTGTTGACCCTAACCCTCTCTCTTGTCCTATTTTTTTTTTAATTTTTGGTCCACACCCAGCAATGCTCAGGGGTTACTCCTGGCTCTGCACTCAGGAACTACTCCCTGGCGGTACTCGGGGGACCATATGGGATGCCGGAGATTGAACCCGGGCCAGCATAGGCTGGCTGCGTGCAAGGCAAACACCCTACCTGCTGGGCTATTGCTCCGGCCCCCTATTTCTTATTATGTATATGTTTCCATTGAGTAAGTATTGTGGTAACTTAATAAATAAGGACTAAAGTGAATCCACTGTGCATGCCTTTTATCTAAATGGCTATTACCAGCCTCTAGAGACTGGATTATTCTAATTATTCTCATGGAACACAAAACCTCAAAGACTCTGAACACATTTAAAATTTTTATCCACATACCTCTTTTAGCTAAAAAGACCCTTGACTAATTCCTTGCCATATATGTTTATCTGACAGGGGTCTGTTGGGGAGCTGCTGGAGTCCCCAACGATATCAGGGAACAAGCTCCCTTCTACCCTCGAAGCTGGCGGGAAATGGATGAAAACTCAGAAGTCCAGTGCAGTTTTAAAAGGCTTTACTATCACAAGTTCTGGTATACAATCCAATAACAGGAAAACCCCAGACTTTATGTTCCTAGCTGGGTCCCGACCACATGTAGGTTTAGAATCCTAGACCAAGATGGCTGCTACCACGTGCTAAGCCTAACAGGAAAAGACGGAGAGGAGAGGCAGAAAGCAAAGAGAAACCAAACAAGCCAAAAGCCCTTTCTCCTTTCTCTTTTGTTTATTTTATAGATAGCAGTCTTCCCAAATCTTCCAACCTAGCCCATTGTGGGCTCGGCTATCTAGAGATGAAGCCAGGTAAATGACCCTATTGAAATGCAGCTCTTTAGATGGGCCAGATGGCTCAAACTTCACAAATGCCAGAGCTGACTCCGAGATAAAAATCTCCCTAGCAGAGTGGGGCGGGGCTGCATCTCTGAACCAGAAAGCAGTTCAGAATGTAATTTGTAGAAAGTCATTAATACTTCTTACCATGAATATATAGCTAGCTGATTCCAGACTCTAGATCCCACTAAGATCCACAATCCATCAGAATAATTCACTTTGGCATTACCTTTAGAATTAGAGACATGTCAGTTTTCCCAAAGGTGCACTGGCATGTCTCTTTGAACTGAAGAATTGATTACATTATGGTTGATCCAACGTGGCCAAGTACTCTTGGAATATCTACATGTATGTCCCACACAGGAACTTGTGGGAGCAGGAAGAGTATAGAACTGGGGCAAGCAAGATCATAATAAGAATATTTATGCCGTATAAAGTTATGAAATCAATCCAATTCTACTCAAGTTCCCATTGTGTCTGCTCAGGAGATTCCCTAAAGGCAGGGAGCAGCTCTTAGCATAAGCTAAATGTAGCAGGAGCCTAAGGCTCTGTAAGGTGTGTCACCCAACAGGGGTCCATGAATACTTAGAATTTCTCTCTTATTTAGGAAAGAAAGTATTAATATAAATATATTAAAATATATATAAATATTTTAAGATCAATCCAAAACAAAATGAAACAAAGACAAAATCAGTGCTTTCGAGGATCATTGTTCTATGCTATCTTGAAACCATTTCTGTGTGAGAATGAAACAAAATTCAAATCGCTAATTAGTTACTTGTATGGAACTGTTTTTTTCTCTTTATTCCTATGATCCCTCTATCTTCTTCCACCTTAACCACTTGACTTTAAGGAAATTCAGGTGATTAGGGATCAAGTGAACTTTGGTCTATCCCAAGGAATATCAAAGTTGGTGTATGACTGAGTATGCTGAGAAACTTGGGGGGGAAAAATCTCAACTTTTGCAGCCAGAGCAATAGTCCAGTGGGTAGGGCGTTTGCCTTGCACACGGCCAGCCCATGCGGGCCCGTGTTCGATCCCTGACATCCCATACGGTCCCCAAGCACTGCCAGGAGTAATTCCTGAGTGCAGAGCCAGGAGAAACCCCTGAGCATGTAATCATAACTGCTGATCAGATCATCTGTAACGTGTTTCATTTATGAAAATCCATATGTTCAGGATCACTTGTATCACTTGTATCAGTTGTCATCCCGTTGATCAATTTGCTCGAGCGAGCACCAATAACATCTCCATACATCCTGTCACAAGCTAGTAGAGTCCAAGGGCATCTGCTTGCTCCAGGAACATAAGAGCCTCAAACTATTCCATCAGGTCATGGGAATGAGGTCTATAATTGTTACTGACATTTGGTATATCAAATATGACACAGGTAACTTGCCAGGCTCTGCCATGCGGGTGGGATACCCTTGTAGTCACCTCTAATCTCGAGCATTTATTGATGAACTGTGCAGCCGCAAGCGGTTGCGGTAGCCGGGCTGTGATCAGCTCTTCTGCTGGGTGGAGTTCTGACAAGAGGGGAGTCCAGATGTGGAAAATGGCGGCCCTCATGGTGTGGGGGTTCTTCTGGCTTCTTGCGAGGCTCTGCTGGGGTGGTGGACCAGGGCTAGAACCCGCCATCCCTCCTGGGTGCCTGTGCTCAGCTGGGCACATGGAGAACCAGTAGCAGCTCTGCCCCCATGTATTTGAGTCTCTGGATCAGCATACCTGGGCTGGGATTGAAAAAGAATGCTGCAGGGTGGATCTCGACGAGCCAGGCTGTCATCAGCTCTTCTGCTGAGTGGAGTTTTATATGTATATATATATATATGGATCTATATGTATGTTAGGGATACTTTGAGGATACTGCTGACCAAAACTATACTAACCATATTGCCAATATTGAAAATCTATCATCATACCAGATGTAGAAATTCATCTCTTACCCCAGACTTGCATAAAATAAAGGACATGATGTTGTTTGAATCACATCTCTTGTCACAACTTGACCCAGCTGCTTCATGCCTATTCATGGTAGAGTGACTGCACTGAACTTTTGACCTATTCTTGGAGTGATTGGTATCTGTCTGGGATAGCAAGTCTTCAGAATACAATACTTCTGTGTAAGCTGCTCTGATAATTCTAGAATACTTCTGGGGGTCTTCTATGCTTCCTGTAATCCACATGCATATAGATTTTACATAATTAAAACACCTCTTTAAAAATTCTACTTTGAAAAGTTCTCTAATTCTATTTCCCTTGATTTTTCCTTGCCAAATGCCTTAGTAAGATTATTTCAATTAATGCAGTCTTTAGAAAGGAATGATATATTTCCTCTACTGCTATCTAAATAATATTAATTTTTGGGTTGTTAATTAACTCCATTCAATCTGTGTTGTCTTTATAAGTTTGAAAATAATATTCTTCGGGGCCGGAGCAATAGTCCAGCAGGTAGGGCATTTGCCTTGCACGCAGCCAGCCTGCGGCAGCCCGGGTTCAATCCCCAGCATCCCATATGGTCCCCGAGCACTGCCAGGAGTGATTCCTGAGCCAGGAGTAACCCCTGAGCATTTCTGGGGTGTGACCCAAAAAAGAAAAAAAAATAAAATAGTATTCTTATTCATCTTGAATCAGAATATTCTAGCCACAAAATAACTGGATTCTAATAGCAAAAGAATTAAAACTATTGAAAAGAGACCCAACTATTCTTTTTTAAAAAAAATTAAATTTTGTAATACAGACACTGATGGGTTATCATGTATATCCCTTTATCTACATTCAATACTCAGTTCTAGTCTAGTGTTACCATTTCCAGTTACTATTGTCAAAATGGTCCCGTCTCTGTTACCTACCCTTTGCTCCCAACAATCTTGTGGTACATTCCAACCATTGACAAGTTCTTCTGGATCATTTTTCCAGGTCTTGGATTAGTCTTATAGATTTCTTTATATAGAATAAATGAATACAGTCATTCTATATCTCTCCTTCTGACTCATATCCCTCAGCATGACATTCTCTATGTCCATCTACTTTATAGGCATTTTTTCATGACTTAATTTTTTCCTAACTGTTGCATAAAATTCCATTGTGTAGATGTGCCATTGTTTCTTTAGCCATTCATCTGTTCTCAGGGACTCAGGTTGTTTCTAGATTCTAGCTATTGTGAATAGTGCTGCAGTGAACATAGAAATGTGGATGGTGTTTCTTCTCTGTATTTTTGGACCTACAGGTTATATTCCCAGAAGTGGTATTGTTGGCTCAAATGGGAGCCCAATTTGTAGTTTTATGAGGAATGTCCATATTGTTTTCCAAAAAGGCTGGGCCTGTCAGCATTCCCACCAACAAGAAGAAGAGTCCCTTTCTCCCCAAATCAGTGCCAGCACTGGTTGTTTTTCTGGAATGTGTGCCAATCTCTGTGGTGTGCCATATCTCATTGTTGTTTTGATTTGCATCTCCCTGATGATTAGTGATGAAGAGTATTTTTCATATGCCTTTTGGATATTTGAATTTCTTCTTTGAGGAAGTTTCTGTTCATTTCTTCTCCCCATTTTTTGGGTGGGGTTGGATTTTTTTCTTGTAAAGTTTTACCAGTGCCCTATATATCATGGATATTAGCCCCTTATCAGATGGATATTGAGTAAATAATCTTTCCCAATCTGTGGGCTGTCTTTGTATCTTGGTCACTATTTCTTTTGAGATGCAGAAGCTTCTTAGTTTCTTGTAGTCCCATTTGTTCATCTTATAAGCTGCTTGTCTTGCATGTCTTTTGTTTTAGTGGCAAATCATTAGAGCAGAGCAGGTTCATAAGTCAGCATGGTGGCTGCTGTGGAAAGTGGGGCTGTCAGCAATCTCCAAGAAGAGACTAGAGTTCTCAGCCTGGGCAACGAAGTATCTGAAATTATGAATAGTTAATGTGTGACTGAGAATATTAATAAAGAAGTGGAGCTGAGCCCTTGGTAACAGGTTGAGGAAGCTGCCATCCCAACTCAGAGAAGAAACCAGAATTTTCAACCTGGGTACCAGGGTACCTGAAATCACTCACAGTTTGGCATCTCTGCTGAGAATATTCGTGAAGTGGTGAAGCTGAGCCCTTGGCGTAGCTGTAATAGAGGATTATGGGTGTGTCAGTCAATGCATCAAGAGGGCAAGTACTTAGCCTGCCTGAGTCCCAAATGCACTCCAGAGTTTTCAGCAGTGGGGACCAGTGTTTCTATGAATTTTAGCTGCTTGGTTTGCATCTCCTTGGAGATTTAGTCAACATGATGTCAGTTGTGGGAAGTGGGTGTGACTGTCAAGGCTACCAGCAGTATAGGAAGTCTGCCCAGCCTAACTCTGAGAAGACACCAGAGTTCTCAGCCTAAGTACTCGTGTACCTGGAATAATCCAGTTTGTTGTCTCTGCAGAGAATATTAATGAAATGGTGGAGCTTGGTCCTTGGTCTGGTTTGTCAGGGCTTTGGCAATACTCAGTGCGTACTGAGCCTGCCCATTTCCCAAGGTTACCTCCGAGTTTCAGCTACAGAGTTGGGTGTTTCCATTAGCTTTAGGAGCTTGGCTTGCATCTCCTTGGAGATTCAGTTGGGAACAGAAAGAGCAGGGCTGGTGGTTGAATCTATTTGAGATTGCTGTGGAGGATGGGCATGGCTTCTGGGGCTTCTGAAAGGACTTGATTGGGGAGTGGCTGCCACACATACTCCAAGAACCAGAGTTGTCAGTCTGGGCACTGCAATATCTGAAAATATTTGCAGTTTGACATGTCTTTAGAGAGTATTAGTGAAGTGGTGGATTTGAGCCCTTGGTATGGCTGCAGTGGTGGGGAATAGGAGCATTTGCTAAGGCTTTGGCAGAGTGGGTTCTCCTCCTATCTACCCTTGAGGGTGCCTAAGAATTTTCAACTGTGGGGACCAGTGTTTCATTGAAGTTTGCTGCTTGACTTGCATCTCCTTGGAGATTTAATTGAATTGGTAGAGCAGGGCAGGTATGTGAGTCAATATGGTGGAGTTATTGGAGGAGACACAATTGTTCTGTCACAGTGAAGGGAGAGAAATAGAGAGAAATGCCTTGGAGAGGAATACCTGAGGTATCTGCTATCAGATAGAAATACCATAGATATCTGATGGATATTGATGAAGGATAGACATTAATGAAACATGTCTTTCTGAATCACTCCTGAAACTTTCCACAGAAGCAGTCAGTCTGTATCCCAAATTAATATAGGCCACACTTAGAATAGTTTCTTCTTTCTAGGGATACTATAAATATCCCAATGACTATACTTCTTACGTGGGTAATAGCCATTGCTTTGCTTTCCTCTCCACAATAAAATGACTTGCATCTATCTTATGGGTATTTTAAAGGACTTCAAATTTTTAAGGAAATACCATAAGATAATGAAGCCTTTGATAACTTTTTAAAAAGTTGAAATTAGGCTATTCTACTTAGTCAGATGAATTTCTTAGAGGAAAGACTGACTTGTAATTTTAAGAAGTATTGTAGTCTTTTACTTCTACGTAAATGTCTTAAACTTAAATGAGAGAACTCAAAACTTATCTCTGACTTTTATTGAAGTGATCAGTGACATACCCTTGCCTATAGAAAACATTCAGAATATCCTCAACTCACTGTTTTGGATTGTTTTGAATTATAGAATTTCCCTATGTTTCCTGTTTAGGGATTTGAGACTATACTTGGAGGTATTCATGGACTACTTCTGGTTTCTGGTATTGCTAAGAGGATCATGTGTGATATCAGGGACTGAACAGGAGTTTACTAAATGCAAGGCAAGATCTGAACCCCGGAACTATTTCTGTATCTATATTTGTTGTCTTGAGAACAAAGCAAAGTCTACATAAAATCTCATATATCCTTCAGTGTCTACATGGACTGTTATTTTAAGCTTACAGTAAGGTCAAAAGGTAAACTTAAGAAGAACACACTCTGGTTTACTAAGATAGACCCAGGTGGCTGATGAGTCAGGGTCAAAATCGTGTTGGACAAAGTTGGGCTGAATTCTGAGAGATCGCCTCATCTTGCTGCTGGGAGTTCTGTTGTTAGCCCCAATTAAGTTCTATATGAAACAAAAAAATAATATGTATTTTACCATTGTCATTGAGATGAACTAGAGTTGCTAATTTAATGTATAATTAAATGTACAATTTAATGTACAGTTAAATACAATTAAAAATAAGGCAGTATGGAAAATTATTAATATCTTTAAATAATAAATCTACATTTCTACATCAAGTACATCAAGGTACTGACTGCCCTTTTGTCCATATTTTCTTTTCTGTTTGCATAGTAAACAGCCTTGAAAGATAGAGTTTTCCTCTCATGTAGAGAAAAGGTCATGTTTGCTTATAGATTAGGAAAGTAGAGATTTCTCCTCAGATCAAAAAGCAAGCATGCTTTCTGCTATCTATCAAATATTTGAACTTCCTGATTTTAGCGTTCTTCACTTGTAACATAACCCACTGGATATTTATATGTCCATGTGGGCCCATCTCATTCATCCTCAGGGACTTTTAAAAGGGAAAAGAGAATTGCTGCAAATACACTCATATTTTTTTTCTACTATGAAAGAAAATGTTCCTTTCTTTGACTCAAGAATCTCATGTCATCTACCATCATATATAGCAAGCATATTTATTTATTTGTTTGTTTGTTTTTTGTTGTTGTTGTTGTTGTTGAAAGCTTATTTACAAGCCTAATAAAATCTCAGGTATTACAGAGTTCTTGGAACTACTATCATTTTTTACTAGTATCTTGAGTTCTTTTCAGAGTATTGAAAACAGCATCAAACAGTGTTTTGGCACTGGTGGAGGGATGGGTGCTGGAATACTGTATGACCAAAACCCAAATATGAACATCTTTGTAATTGTATATTTCACGGTGGTATAATAAAATACTTATAAAAAGTGATTTTCTAAACCCTTTTGTAGAACATATTTTGAAGGAGAATGAGCAGACAGTCTAGTAAATCCCTTCCTAAACTGTAGATTCTTTTTATTATTATTATTATTATTATTATTATTATTATTATTTTGCTTTTTGAGTCACACCCAGCGATTCTCAGAGGTTACTTCTGGCTCTTTGCTCAGGAATTACTCCCTGGTGGTCCTCAGGGGACCGTATGATATGCCAGGGGATCAAACCTGGGTCGGCCACGTGCTAGGCAAATGCCCTACCTGCTGTGCTATTGCTCTGGCCCCAACTGCAGATTCTTTTCTCAGCAATATGTTGATAGAATTTTAGGCTCTAAATAATAGATACATAAATGTCACTTTGGATTTCTCAGTAGCATTCTTATATCTTTAAATCTGGCCCATTTGAAAGCTATATTCTACCCTCCTCGGTCCAATACCTTAAAAACTATTTCCTCACATGTTTTTACATTCTTATCCATTTACAATAACTTTCAGGTGTCTTTCTGAATCTGAGTTGTAACTGATCTTCTAACCATTCTCAAAACCTTCCTATGTCTCTTGGGAAAATCAGACTCTTTGATCTTTTTGTGCATAGTTTTTTTCCAGCTTACTGAACTTGGATTAGTCACACAGTAAAGAACCTGTTTACATTTTGCTTTCCAAAAATTCAACCATTTTTAATGTACTGCTGACCCTCCTATTCTCAGTACTGAAAATGAGTCAGAGTTTTTCAAAGGTGCTACTATTAATCTCAGTAGTTTGGTATGGAGCGGTAGACATGTATACTTAGTCTGGAATTTTGATTTTTGCTTGTTTCTGTTTTGAGACTACTCCTGGTGGTACTCAGTGGCTGCTGCTGCCTGGCTCTGCGCTCAGGTGTTTGTCCTGATGATGCTTGGACAATCATATGCATTTCTGGGATCCACTCAGAAGCTCATTCATTGACTAGCCTTTTGGCCCAGAATCTTCCATTTTAAATGAGAATGTTCCTCATTCATTCCCAATTCATTACTCAAACCTATCTGGGAAAAAGTTATCCATGTGTACAGATTGTCAAATATGACCTATTCTTTTTTTTTTTTGCTTGTACTTCCTGAAACTTGACATTGTTTATCACTGCCCTCTAATCTTCCCTTTTAAATTTTTGACACTTTCCTGATTTTTCTGACTTCTCTTCCTTTGGTTATTTTATAAGATTCTGTGCCCTATTCTTAACTCCAAAAATTATGGTGTTACATATTTCAATATCCATTGTTTTTCACTTTGTCTACTCTCAGAGATAGGAGAAAAATAAAATGAAATATAACAAGCCTGTATTTTAGAGTAGTATGTCAAACCTAAAAAGGAGAATAACTTTCATTTATAATTTTGTGTTCAATATAATTATTGATGCAAAATAATAATAATAATAAGTTTAAAAACACTGTCACAATTATCAATGCAATGTATGTATGTATGACTTCCCACTCTGTTCTGTTATCTCAGGTCTTAACACTAAATTTCAGATGTGTTTGATTTATTGAATAATTCCATCTGGATAGCTCAAAATCCCAAAAATCAGTATGTTTACATTTAACATCCTGCATGATGAAATTTATTACTTGTATTATACTTTTTCTCAGCAAAAAAAAATTTTTTTTTGCTTTTTTAGGTCACACCCAGCAATGCTCAGGGGTTTCTCCTGGCTCTTCACTCAGGAATTACTCCTGGCGGTGCTTGGAGGACCACATGGGTTGCCGGGGATCGAACCCAGGCCAGCACAGGCTGGCCGGGTGCAAGGCAAACACCCTACCCGCTGGGCTATCGCTCCAGCCCTTTCTCAGCAAATTTTACCACTGTTAACCCATCAAAGTTTCAATCACAACTAATTTTTTCCTTTCTCCCCTCTCCAACACTAGTAAGTAATAAAGTCTTCTGAATTCTACTTAGTTAACTTTCATCATCATTTTCTTCCATTTCTAACTGCTGCCCCTCAAAGCATACTATCTTCATTTCTTTCAGGCCTCCTTTCAATCTTAACCTACTCAAATATTCCACTTACTATAGCAATAATGATCTTTCTCATAGTAAATATGATAATGTATTTCGATAAACACAGTCTTGATAATTTCGTGATCTCTCTCCTGATTGTATTATTCTTTTTTTTTTTTTTTTTCACGCAGCACCCCCCCCCCCCCCCCCCCCCCCCCCCCCCCCCCCCCCCCCCCCCCGCCCCCCCCTCTTTACTTCTTTCTGCATCCGATCATACCTTCTATGCCTCAAGTGTAACAAATCATATTGTGCTTGTTAAATTCTAGTGTTATTTTATTTTTCCACATATCTATTTTCTCTGTGTGCATTCTAAAAAAAAACCTTTCACACTAATGATGATTAGCTAATCAGATTTAAGACTTAACTGAGTCATCACTGAATTTTCTAAGAAATATTTTTTGAATTTTCATGCAACTCTACCATTCTGTACAAATATTCTTTTACATACTCCTTGTATTAATGTGCCCTGAAGCATCTGCTAAAATGCCATTCTCTGCCAGAATGGAAATTCCCAAAAAGCATGACCCTAAAACACCAATTTTTTAACACATTTTATATAAATAAATATATTTAATTAATTAATTAATTAATTAGAACTTTCTTCATTATCCTCTTTCTGATAGTCCAGCTCCAAACTCACCTATTACCCTAATATTCTTCTTTCTTTCAAAGAGCCACAACCTAGTGTTTGGATAAGTAACTCCCAGATAAGTTAAGAATGAATCTTAGAAACCTGGATGTGAGCTAGGTTTCCTTTGTAAACATACAAGTCACTGAGAGAAATCCAATCTTTGGGACTGGAGCAGTAAGAGCTCAGGAATAAGCTCAGGTGTGTCTGGGTAGATTCCGGGAACACACATACTATACAGTGGTACAGATAAAGCATTTGAGAATCCTTAGACCCCCCAAAAAAAGAAATACAGACGAGTTGGCAAACTAGTGTACCAGAAAAGGTTTTGTTTTGTCCAGATAGAAGACAATAGGATTAGGACAGACAAAAAGTCATAGAGAAGTCTACAGATTCCCTTCTGATACTCTAGCGGTCAGGTAGAAGTAACACTAAAGTAGGCAAAGCAAGATTAGGAATAAGATAAATTACCCCAGGAAGCCAGAAGAGTAGCAGAAAGGTCAGTTATAGAAAAAAAAAATTTTTAATCATCTTTCTTCACATTGAGTCCTCATGTGTGCTTTCAGATCTCTTACCTCCAGTTAATCATGGAAACAGATATCCCAAACATTCCAGGAGAACCCTAACTTCAAATGTCCTGTTTCCTTGTCTTTCCATTAAATGTTGTCCAGGTGCTCTATTTTTGTTTACATATTCTGTTCTACATATTCTGTTCTACTAGTAATTTTCCCTACCAACCCCACTACCACCAAAAGGGGAAAGGAAAGGTAAAAATGACATTTAAGCTCTTATACTGTGATCATTGCTGTGATCATTGAATCTCAGTAATTTAGAATAGCTTGCCATACAGATTTGTGTGCATCAGTATTGGTGAGCTGAGGCACATTTAATTTGCACACCAGACCTCTGGGAGTGAGAGTCTGCCCTGTTCTCCAGTTGTTTCCTATTGTCTTTAGTAATCCTGCATAACAAATGTGAATTTCCAGAAAAAAAATGATGATACTGCTAGAAACATATTATTAACTCTTAAGGGAAGCTTCTAGAAAAGTCCAGGTTAGTTAGGGTCTTTAGTCAAATTAGGCTCTGAAAGTTAAGGTATAAATAAAAAGTCTAGGAACTTAAGAACCTCTTGAGTATTTGGATGTCAGAGGAGAAGAAAGCTGTAATTAGCTTCCTTTGTCATCAAGCACTTCTCAGGCAAATGATCAATAATTATAAAAATTACTAAATTACTAAAATGTTTTTGTCTTCACACAAAGACATAAAGATGCTCTATCTCCAGACTTGCTTTAGAAATTTGTTTAACAAGAGGAAAAATAGGTGCAAACCTCTAGCTACTTAAGCTTACTAGTACTGTTTCTAAATTAATTGAATCTAAAGATGCTTCAGCTAAAATGCACTCTGGATTAACTACTTCTGTGTGTTGTGCATGTGTGTGTGTGTGCATGCCCGAGTGCGTATGTGCTTTGCCCTGTCATTTCTGCTAGAAGGAGACTAGATTTTCCACTACCATATTTAACTTTGCTAGCTACTGTTGCATTTTGGGCATCTACTTATAACACATGAAGATAAACATTCTTCCTGTGATAAGTCTGTGTTTATACACTGTGTTTAGGATGAAAGAAAATCCTAAACTGATATGTTTTCATTATGGGGTTAATGGTGCTTTACTAATCCCCTTTCTGTGGGCCAGCAAGGAGGCAGCCACTAAGCATTTTGGTGACTCGTGCTATTTGCCTTCTTAAGTACTCTATGTAATAAGAGAAAGCCTATTTCCCTGCTCAAGAATGTAAAAAAAAAGATACTTCATCCTCCCTCCTTCAATGGGGCTTTTATGCAGTAATATAAAAATATAAAATTGGGGGCAGGGGGTTGTCTTTTGAGTTCCTGGGCTCTCAGAATTACCTTGGCATATGGGACAGCACTGAGGATTAATATCATGACTTCATATTTGCTGAGCAAGTCTCTATGTCTTACTGAGCCATCATTTAGAACCCCAAATATAAGGATATTTCAAATATTTCTAATGAGAATTAAATGGAAAATATTTGTTCCTTTAATTATTGAAATCTTGAATTCAAGAACTAGTGCAGGGCTTAAAGAACTTTCCTAGCATGGATCTGTTTCAGTTCCCGATACCACATGATCTCCTGAACAAATTCAGGAGCAACCCTAAGCTCAGAGCCAAGAGCAACCCCTGAGAAGCACTGGGTGGCTGCCTCCCAAAATAAACCAAAAATTTGATCCTTATGAGAGACCCCTCTCTTTCTCCCCACCTCACATATGTGAGTTATTTTACACTGAGGTAGAATAAAGTGCACTGTTAAGTGGTAGAAAGACCTGGGGGCAGAACGATAGCACAGCGGGTAAGGTGTTTGCCTTGCATGCGGCCAACCGGGTTCAATCCCTGGCATCCCATATGGTCCCCGAGCACTGCAAGCAGTAATTCCTGAGTGCGGAACCTGGAGTAAGCCCTGAGCATAGCCAGATGTGGCCCAAAAAGAAAAAAAAAAGAAAGTGGTAGAAAGACCAAAAGTCAGTGTGGAAATCTACTCTTCTTCCCAGAAAAGATCTTGAGACTTGAATAAATTGTGAAATGTTTCAAAGCTCTAGAAAGATATAAGATATTATCATGAACATACATGTATATATGGCTCAACTATAAATGGGATTCATTACAGAGTTGGCTGAAACCCCCGAACACATTCCTGTACTGCCTTTTCCTATTCCTCCATTCTTTCTCCCATTTATTGACATGTATTTTGTATTTTATAACACCTTCATGAATCTAAAATAGAAAATATTCCTTTATAGTGTATATATACAAGTAACATCATGCTCTGTGTGAGTTTTCTTTCATAATTTGTGTTTGGGGGGGCTATCTATGTGAATAATGGGTTTTAAAATATTTTAACTGAGGTAGCATTCACATATATCATATGTTTCAAATGTGTTTTTGTACTATGTTCTCTATTACAGTATCATAACCATTGTTGCTGAGATCTTCATTAGTAACCCACATAATTTACTTTTTTATAATGATCAAATTTTTGTGTTGCATTTTGTCTTACATGTTGTCTTACCATATTATCTCTACTTTTCACTATATGAGAACATCAAAATTTATCTACGGAGAGAGAAAGAGAGAAAGGAGATAAAGAACCCACCATGGAGGCAGGCTGGGGAGGAGGGGAGAGGAGGTGGGGACATTGGTAATGGGAGATGGGCAGGGGTGGAGGGATGGGTGTTGGAACACTGTAGAACCAAAATTCAAACATGAACATCTTCTAATTGTATATCTAATGGTGGTATAATAAAATATTAAAAAATTATCTCCTTTCAGAAGTTCTTCTACCCTCCTGAGCAGACACAGGAATACTGAGATCAATTGTGCTCTCAGGAGAATACATATTTAGCTTTAAGAAACACACACACACACACACACACACACATACCATGTCAATAGAATGCAAAGTAAATTGTGCATTTGTAGTTCTGTTTTTTCTGATCTAATTGAATTTGATTGTACTTTATTTTGTATGTAAGCTAAGCTTTATTTCTACAACTGGTGAGTTGACACAGCACATTATGTATTTTAACTCTAAAATAAGGAATTGAGGTCTGTTGTCACCCCCAAAAATGACATTTTGGAACCCAAATTGTCAACAAGTGAATAAAGCCTGGGTGATTGTTTTGTAGTGGGCTCAAAAGAGAACACATAGCCAAGTAAGGAGAGTTTGGTAAGATCTAAAGTATTAAGCTGTGTGATTAAGCATTTCCAGAAAATCCAAGAAAAACAGTCGATAACAGGGACTGACTTAATGCTTTTTCTCTTTTCATCTTAAACTTTACAGAATGCAAGTGACTTGCAGTTTTCCATAACATTTAACCTACCTTCTGATTTTAAGGAATGAATTAACAAGTGCATTGGGAAAGGTCATTTGTTGTTGGCATCCAGGTCTGGCTTCTATTTAGAAGGCCCCTAGGCCTTCTATCTTTTGCTACTTTGATAAGTGTTAGTCATTTCTTATCTCTTCTGTTGCAGACTCAGTAAGCCCAGTGATTTTGATCTATTGAAAAGTGTTTATTAAATCCTGCTGACTCTTCCTTTGAAATGTCTCTTACCCCCACTCTTTTCTCTCCATCACAACCCCCATTCCAGGTTCCCACCTGTCATCACTTCACACCTGGATGACTGGCATGAGCTCATAGCTGGACTAGGTGGGGTCTCCCCTTTATTCCCAATTTATCCTAATCCCAAACCTATTCATCTTCCTCAGACAGTCTTGTCCCACAGTTCATAAGTCCCCAAACCTTCAAAGACTCCTGTTTTCTAAAACATCTACTTTGAGATTTTCTTCTGGTTTTTCCAGACCCATAATTTGTCTAACCTGGTGAACCTCACTTCCTATCATTTTAAGTTATCCAACTTCAGCTTTGAGTTTAGCTTATCTCTATCATATTACTCAACTTTTCTCGGCCTGTGTTTCTTCTCCTAGAATACTTTTATTCTTCCAACCATTAATTCCTTCTCCACACATATATATTGGGAATCTCCTATGCACCAAAACCTAGAAATCCTAAGATCATCATTTTGATTTAGCGAAGTAAGATATGTTTTTATTGAACAAAACTCACTTAGAAAGATGTGAGTTGTGGAGAAGGAAAAATGTGTTCAAGAGAACGTGAGATTGAAGGAGCAACCCAAATTGAGATTTTTTTTATTGAACCTGACTACTTTGCCTCTATTGATCTTTTTCTGATCAATCTTGACCACTATAAAATATATAATATTACATACAAGATAGCCAGTGCATAAAAGTAAAGGCAAGTGGGAAACTTGAGGAGTTTTTTCATCTCTGCTTCCATGTAAGCAGTAAGGTGAGTGTTGGTAATTCTAACTTCTAGAAATATATTTGCTGGGAGAGGAGGGAGGGTGGGTCACACCTAGCAGAGCTCAGGATTTACTCCTGTTTCTGTTTTCAGGGGTCTCTCCTAGTGGAACTCAGGATCATATGCTGTTCTGGGCGCAGAAAAAAATAGCTGTATACAAGCCAAATATACTATCTTCTGACCCCTAGAACAGTAGTTATGTAACAGAACATAGGAGAATGAAATAATATAGACTATAATTAAAAATAAATGATCTGTCACTAAACTATGTATTTTTTTTACTCTTATTTAAAGTGTACTTTTAAAAAAATCTTATCAGAAGGTACATTTTTTGAGGGCAGAAGTTAAGTCTCTGTAAGGAATCTCTGCTCTTAAATAGTAGGAAAGTTTCTAGTCTGAGCTTCAGTTTATTCCCTAAAAAAATAGAAAAATAGAAACTGTTCTAGCTGCTTTTCCCACCTCCAAAGAAAATAAAATTTAAAGGGGAGATAATATTGAAGGAAATACTTGTAGAAAACGTTTTCTAAAAATAGTTATAATCAAAATATATTAGAACATTTTTATCTCAATAACAAGAACATAAACAGTAGAAAAAAAACTCTCCCTTTGTAAAACTTTGAAAACCAGAGTAAGCAATGATGGGTTACCTGAAGGCACTTATGGCTCTATTTCCCAGTTGTTTGGGTTGTTTTTTCTTGTAGATTTTGAGAAAGTATCATGCACTTTTTGTGGAAACTCAAAGGACCTAGGGTATTTAAGACATTCCTGATAAATTATGAAATATGGGATTTACATTATTCCAAGATTTACTGTGATGTTGCAACAGTTAAAACAATGTGTTGTTGAATAAAAATCAATGCAGTAGTGTAAGGAATTAAGAAAATACCTAATTCAATGTAGAGTCATTTCAATAAATGGTGCTACACAACCGGGCATCCATATGGAAAATATGAAGTAAAAATGTTTACAAAAAAATAAAATAGTAGGTCCGGAGTGATAGACCAGTGGGTAGGCCGCTTTGCCTTGCACGCGGCCGGCCCATGCTGGCCTGGGTTCGATCCCCAGCATCCCATATGGTCCCCAAGCACCACCAGGAGTAATTCCTGAGTGCAGAGCCAGGAGAAACCCCTGAGCATTGCCGGGTGTGACCCAAAAAAAGCAAAAAATAATAATAATAAAATAAAATAAAATAGTAGTGTAAGAAATATGAAAATCTAACATCATGGGAAAAGTTTACTTCAGATTATATATACAACAATAAACTCTCAAAGTTCTATAAACCTAAACAAAGGAGTTAATATCACAACACTTGTAGAAAAA